>JAVKPL010004184.1:0-21423 GCA_032173675.1 Gastrolobium villosum
CATTCATCAATAATAATCACAAGGAATATGAAGCATGATAATACAAGGCAACTTGAAAGAATTGTCATTAGTTCATCTATTTTGATTTGTAGGTACTATCCTTATCAGAGGCTAAAATATAAATGCACATTAACAATGCAACAACAATATGAGAAACATCTAGAAGATCAACTTGCATCAAGACCATTTCACACAAGAACTAATGGTACTGTGCATAAATTTATTTACTAGTTGTTGGTGATGGGTGTGGTAGATACAGTTACTTGGTAACTAGTAAACTATGCTTTCACTCGTGGATGTGTTGAGCCAAAATGGAGTTTGATTCAGTACATCAGGCACAATTCCTCCTTTACTTGAAAACAATAAACATTAAAATAAAAAGACAAGCTGTTAGATTTGTATATAAGAAAACTGAAGGTTGTCAATAAGCTACCTGAAGAATATTCAAAGCCTTTCTCATATCACCATTGCTAAGTCGAACAAGAGCTGCTAAGCCACTGTCTTGAACATCAAGCCTAGTCAAATTACAAAATGTTAATCATCATATTGAAGTTCTTAAGCCGAAAACTGAATCGCAATGTTACAACTGTTAATAGAAATATAGTAAGGTGATTATCCAGTAGCAGGGGCATAGGTATGAGATGTTTAAAATGAAGGATATTAGCATGTACAACCAATTTAATATATGCCGTAATTATATTAGTACCTTCCAATATTATACTTCCACTTGACATTTAAAGGCAGAGTATGCGATTCAAATTGTGAATTTTACTGGACGTATAATTTAATGGTTTCCTTATGAAACTTTTTGGAAAATCTACAGGACTCCTAAATAACATTATAACTTGAAGTAAAACAAACAAGTTTTACTGTAACAATTTGATCAGACTAATCAAATAGAAAGAACCAATATAATTCCAGGATTTGGAAGACCTGCAGAGCAGTTACAAATAGATAGATGCGAGATTTGGGTCTTATAATTTTTGAAATCGTGGGATCTACATGCACTTTCTATATTTCTCTGACTGCACATGCAGTTCAACTGTAGAGTATCCAGACCCTATGATTCAATAATCAGTATTAACGAGAGAATATAATATCCCTTTTCATGGATTATTTCTGCATACATAAACAAATGAATGCAAGAATCCAAATACTAAGAAGATCTTTCTGAATTGGGTAATTACAATCATATAAGGACACTTTGTAATAACCTTCTATAATGGACTGAATGCAAATGGATGCGCATGCTAAAATGATGGAGCCAGGAGAAAAACAGGAAGCACATCTTCCCTCTCCTGTCACCTACCCTCCGAATTAACTGAGACCCAAGAGAAGCTGAATATTATTTTTCACATGAAGCCTTTTACACATTGTACTAAAAAAAGTCAACTGTCCAAAAAGACCAATCTTACAGCTTTCAGCAGATAAACTATTGATGTGTTAAAACATTAACAAAATACATACAAGCTCTTGAGATAACCAACGAAAGCTTCATTTGCTTCATTATCATTATATTGGCACTCCATATGCACAAGCCCCCAACAAAGAGAATAGAATACAACACAAATTCTCACAAAGAATATTCTGGATAACGCGAGAAAATAACATGGCAAAAGCTATCTTCAGAGTCAAACTAAGGCATGAAGACAGATCACAGAGAACATGAAACATACCCTTCAGCCTTAATAACATGTTTAAGTCTTTCAGTGACATGGACAGCATCAAGAGGGGCAAACCGAAACCGAGTGCATCTTGATTGCAGTGCAGGAATGATCTTGTTTACATGATTACAGATAAGTGCAAACCTAGTGCTTTTTGTATATTTTTCAATCACTGCACCAAAAACAAGATGAAGGGTATTATAACACAAGAAAATAGATTGAAGCTGTATACACAAGTTAGATAGGGTACAAAAAATAGAGCATACCTCTACGTAATGCAAATTGGGCATCCTTTGTCATGGCATCCGCTTCATCAAGCAAGATCAGTTTTACAGAGGACTTAACACTAAACAGAGAACATGAGATAGTCAGTTAGGCAAAACTTGCTGTTTCAGTACACTTCCACAACAACAAAAACCCCAAAGGAAATGTTGCAAGTTTAGTTACACTTCTATCCATGTAACTTCCTGATTAAATGCATATGCAAGCGGGGGGGGGGGGGGGAACTAGAATATGACACAACAAAAGAACCAAGGCCTTTAAAATTGAAAAGAACAAAAGGAATTATATAAATATTATCCTCATGTTGCCTTGAATGATTTAAGTGCTAGATCCACATAATGGGGGGAAACTGTTTACAATATAACTGCCCTAGTTGTCCAGCATTCAGCATGGAAATTATATTAAAAAAATACATTGAAATCTGCAATGCTTATTTCATAAATTAATCCAAGATTTGCAGAACAGAGACAATAATAATCAGAGAATGTTAAATTTGGGGGGGGGGGGGGGGGGACAACATTTAACACTACAACAACTTTTGGAGAAATAAATTTGCAGTACAGAGATAAAGGACCAGAAAAAGTAAACAAGAAAAAGAAAAAAAAATAAAGATCCTCTGCTTGACCAATGGACTGGCATAGGAAGTTGGAACTCACTAATTAGTGCAGAACCCTGAAAACTCAACAACACTGAACAATGAATGCAAGGCAAATTATACTTGATTACATGACATGTTAACTCCATATACAACACAAATTTCTAAAGCTTTAAAGTTCAATTGTAGCTGATCATATTGATGGACACTATGGCTAAGGCAATCACAACATAATAACAAAGTAACTCAAAGAATATAAATTTGACAATCAAGTTAAAATTAGATAGACCAATGATAAAAACTACAAAGCGCTTTCTATTACATTACAGTCATATAACAGTAAACACAATAAAAACCAGTAAGAAGTTACAAGCAGAGAAAATAATAGGCAGAGAAGACAACCCAAATGATAAGCTCTGAGTGCTAGCAAAATCTTGAATCTGCTGTCGCACGACGTCAATTCCTCTATCATCTGATGCATTGAGCTCCAAAATCATATTGTGGTACTGTGCACCATATAGTTTGCGTGCCACCGCAAGAATAGTTGAAGTTTTGCCCGTGCCAGGAGGGCCATATAATAAAAGATGGGGTAATCTGTTCTCAGTGGTCAGCCTATCAACTACCCAACAAATGAACAAACAATGAATGACATGAGATCAAAACCAAACAAGATGCAAGAAACACCAGTGATAGTGTGATACTAAATTGCAAACAAATATGGATCCAAAAATAATAATAATAATAATAATCACAAAATGTACACTTACAAGTCCTTTTTCATTTCCATATTTTAACCAAACCAAACCAAAAATAAACACAAAATAATATAAAATAAAATGATCTCCTCTATGAAATTCCACGAGTATAAACCCTAGGACGAGGATAAGTGGGGCAATTATCATTAAATCAAACGAAGAAAAGCAACTTATACTATAATAGTGAAAACTCTCATATTCGGCTAAATTATGCAGACGCTTTCTGAAGAAATATTTCGGTAAGCAAGCGGAAGAAGAGGAATCATAAACCCTAGATATGAAAGGGGAAGAGAGAGTCTTACTAGTATCGACAATGTCACGGTGAGCGGCGACGTCGTCGAGGGACTGAGGGCGGTACTTTTCGACCCACGGAATCGCCTTGCCGCCGCCGGGATGGTTGCCGACGACGACACTTTTACCCTTGTCAGACCTCGCAGGGTAAGTGAGGTCGTGGCCGTCGATGTCCATAGGAGAGATCGTCTCCGCCATTGTTAGGTCACAATGCGAAGCTCTTTCTTCTTTGTATATCTCAGTACGTTGCTCAGAACTGAAATTGAAATTTGCACTCTCAAGTCTCAACTCACAAGGGGATGATGTCTAGTGGCGCCAAAAACACATTGTCGCGGATTTGGACCGGGTACAATTCGCCACGCTACGGTTCATGCGGTTTTTTTTTTCTTCCACTCGCTTTTTTTTTTAATATTCCATGTTTTTTATAGGGTAAAGTGTGTCATTAAGTATGTAAACTTGTGTTATTTTAAAAGATGTAAAGTTCTATCATTTTAATTGAGAGAGAAAGAGATAGATAAAGAAGAAGAGAGAGTTGACAAATAAAAAGATGCGGGTCCCACTTCTTTATAAGAGTGAAAGATATAAGTTGTGTGATTTAAAAGGATAAATATTTTTCTCATTTTTAAACCCCACGGATATTCTTTGTGAGAGTCAATTCTGTACATTTACATCATGGTGAAACTAACTCTTCCCAATGAGATTTTTTACTTCTACAAAAACTTGAACCCAAGACTTTATTTTAACACGATAAAACATATATCACTTATTGGGTGTTCGAGGTGAAAAAAAAAAAGTCTTGGGAAAAATTATTTTCCTATATTTGATAGGAGGTGAAATAAAAGTATTGTTGGGAAAAAAAACTCACATCATTGGCTTTTCCATATAAAACTAGTGAATTACCCGTGTGATGCCCGGAGGAAAAAGAACAAAATCGTTGTTGCCGTCATTGATATGTCGTCTTACTGGTAAATCCACACGTTGATCTTGATATGAAACTCTTAATAATAATATCATAATAAAAAATAATTGTATTGTTATAATTTTTAACTTGAAAAGGCTGTAGCATTCAGAAAGATAAAAAAGTAAAATAAAATTTTGTAGTACGAAACGTTTAATTGTATCGAGTAACTTTCACGTCCAATTGCAAAAGTGATAAATAGAATAACACTATTTTGCATAACAACAAAGAGAAAGGTTATAGTTATAACCTTTTTTGTTTACACCTCTTATAACCATATCTTATCACCGTTGATTTTCGTCAATCAACGGTCATCATTTATTGTGAATTAATAATTAATTAATAAGTTTAATTGGCTAAAATGATAACCGTTGATTGGCGGAAATCAACGATGATAAAATATGGTTGTGAGAGGTTGTAAAAAAAATTATAAGTATAACCTTGCTCGACGACAAATTAAGATTATGACCTTTGGTCTTTAGAGATGATAGAGCAGATGTGGGTGAGATGTGTTTTTGTTCCTTAATTATAACTCTCAAGTGGCAAACATGTCACGCATTTCATGACATCATTTAGGAAGTGTATTGGTTACTAAGGCTCTGTTTGATTCTTGTTTTTAAAAATAGTTTTCTATTTTTCAGAACAAAAAAATAAATAAAAAAACTCGTTTGGTAAGCCTGTTTTGTAAAAAAAAAAATTTAAAAATTGTAACTGTTTTTTTGTTTTATAATCAAATTTAGAAAACATGTCTAAGTTGTTTTTGTTTTTTGTTTTTGTTTTTAACTTTCAAAACAAAAAAATACAGAAAACAAATATTTTCATAATTATTCTACAAAATAGTTTTAAGAATAAAAAAAAAACCAAAACACAATCAAACATTCCCTAAAACTTTTGACATCCACGTATTCTGAAACAAATTGATTATTTAAAATCATAAGGCGGTTTAACAATTTGTCTCCTCGATTCCCCCATTGAGATTAATAAAACGTGTCTTGAAGGAGAAATTCAGAAAACGTGCCTTGATTATTGGTTGTTAAAATCAGCATTGCACATCCTGGTTCATTAATGATGTGGTCAACATTTGCAATGATGACTTTTGGAAAAAGAGCATAAGGGTGAAGATCAATGTGTAAAAGCTATATTAAATGCTGAACTTACACGGATATTAAGGGAGCATTTGGTACAGGAGAAATTTTTATTTGTCCGGGAATCTCGATTTTCAAAAATATGATTTTTACATTCAGTTTCACGGGAATCCTGGAGAATACCGCGTACCAAGTAATGATTTAGACAGAAAAAAGCAATAAAATTATATGAAAAGTCATTGTGTGTCATGCATAACAATTATAACAAATAAAATATTTAGGAAGACTAAAAGCCATAACCATATAAGGGAGAAAATCTTCAATACAATTGAAAGGAACACGCAAAAAATGCAGAACCATGATTCGAAAGAAAACATGCAGTCTAGATTATAAGAACACAAAATGCAGAAACATCACACCAAATCTTCAGTCCTATTAAAGGAAATGTTTCGTACAGAAATATGATACAAAAACTATAAACCAAATGTATTCAGTTCATCATCTGCATCGCTAGATTACCGTTGTCATAATAACGCCTCAAAAATTTAACTTCTTGTTGCTTGTTGAAGCGTTTCCGAGAACACAATTCAAATTCATACAATTCAAAATCCAACACTTTAAAAGGATGCAATAAACATATTTTGCTTCTATGTGTCCATTTAGCGCTGCATTTTTAAAATTTCCAATAGCAACGTCCTCGATAAATAAATCTGAATTATTTTTGAAATAATTCATCATCCCTTTTCGGTACAGTATTTCTAGGTTGTAACTTTCCTCGCATCTCCTCAAGAATATCAATTGTCGCTCCCGACTAAATCTTTTATCAGGACACATTTTGAATTCTAAGAATTCAAAACCAAACAATGTGGTTCTTTCTTAAAATTCTGCATCCTTCTCACGATTTACTTCCACATGCCAAAACGGTTTAGTGTCACTGATCCATTCCAGTCTAGAAATTGCAAACCTCTGTAACGAAGAGTTCTTATACACCAAATCATGCTCTGCAATTCGCAGGAATTCCTTGCATGTCAGTTTGACGTTGCTGATATCCTAAATCGAATATGATGCGACTTTTGCAAAAATTCACTCTAACAAATCAATTGGAATTTTTTTTACGGCAACCATTGTTTTTTGTATTTAGCCGAATAACGTCTAGCTGGATGAAAGAATAATACATTAAATAAGAATAATAATAAGTTCATTCAATTATTTGATACAGTCATTAAAGCTCTGACCATTATTGCAGTAAATCAGAAACTATTCGTATTCTACATCACGTTAAACGTGGCAGACATGGCATTGGAAATTAGCTTATTAGGTGTTTCATTTATTACTGTGGCAAAGAACAAATGTCTTTTTTCGTAGACCAATGCATTACCATGATTGGTAAGAATCCCAACCGTCAAGGCATCAAGCAATTAATAAGCCTCTGTCAGTTTCCAATGCAGCAATGAGTACTGACGGACTTCCTGCAGTAATGGCTTGCGTATTACAAAAATGGAACACAACAGTATTAGCACAGCAGCCAATTGCACATCGTCCAACAAACCTAAACCCTAAACTAAACACGCCAAAAACAGAAAAAGTAATTTTCCATGATAAGTTTTAAGTTCCCAAAGCAACTCCGTGTTAATGGTTAAGGTCTGATAACACGTTTACACAGCTGTATGTTGGAACTACCAACCTGTATCAGCAAAAAATAAATAGAATTGGATAATATATCGACACACACAATCCCTTAAACGTACACCAAGAATAATACATTAACATTTTATATGGAGAAGCACATGAAAAATATTTAGACCATAAAAAAAAGGTAGACATAAGTACTGACACAGACACAAATGAAGAATTAAACAATCTAAAAAAAAAACTATATTTTGAACAAAGCAAACCAAAAAAACATTACAATCTTAATTAACTACCAAAAATACCTAGACATTAATAAATTGTCTTAACTCATAATCAGCACTACAATACTGACATGTATCTCCTTCATTATAAGGATAGCCTACAATTTTCTGCTTGCAAATTGTGGAATTGCTCCAAGAAATATCATGACGTGCAACCACTTGTCTACGCACCCACATGCCTCGTAAAAAGGCCCTCACTCGCTTCCTGCACTGATCAAAATCCATGGTCTTTTTCACAGCACAAAACATATGAAATCCAATGTCTCGTTTCCCCTAACTATCACACACCATCAAAAGCATGGAATACACGTATTTGGCATCAATGTGACCGTTTTGTGCAGCAATTTTCAGATACATTGAAACCTTAAATTGCTTTGGGGCTTTTGAAAAACAAGTTTTTAGTTATTTATTGACATAAATATTATTTGAAATCGTTTCCTATAGTAAAGGAATTTCACTCATAAATATATTGTTACGAAATATATGGTTCATATTATGAAAGTTTCAATCATTCTTTAAACTGATATTGTTTCATCGATGTAAAACAAAAATTGGTTTGATGATTTTAGTTCCCCTATTATTTTCCCACTATTTTATGTTATTTTAATACAAAAATCACACATTTTTGTTCTAAGAAGAAAAACTGTGACCCATAGCATGAAAAATCATTTTTCAAATGTTCAAAATTTCTCAAAATGGCTAAAAAAAATATGCTGATTTGAGATAGGTTATATTAAAATCTCGTTGGTTTGTTGTTTATGGGTAGTTTTGTAATGAAATCGCTCAAAAATATGTTATTTTTGAGTTTTGACGAAGCTCCCATGGCGGAACCCGATTTCAAGTGGATCAACTTGCCAAAGCAAGAAGAAAACACTGCAATAGAGAAATCTCAAGAAATCCTAGGGATTAGGGAGAGATTGTGAGAGAAGCATCTTATTTATATTTCTTACTAAAAATTCTCACGAAATCCACACAATATAATATCCATTAAAATCGTTAGATTTTTGAATACCACGAAATTATTTTTTCATTGTTTAAAATTTTGATTGAATCCCAACGGATTTGGACGGACTTTAAAATAATCTTTTAAACTTTTAATCGAATACCACATAACTTCTTTTCAATACATTAAAATCCTAATTGAAAATCAATGGATTTTTTGTCCAAAAATAATCCATTAAAACTCTTTGAAATCCCAATCCAATACACCCCCTTAGAATTTTTTTTCTTGCTATCTCTTACTATCAAATCTTAATCGTTGATTTTCTCCAATATAACAGGTATAATTTATTGGGTCACGCTTATTAATTAATTATTAATTTCAAATAAATTATAACAATTGCATTGGCAGAAATCAATGGATAAGATTTGATAATAAGAAAAATAATAATAAATATAACTCCCCTTATTAAAATGCTTTTTTAAGTTCTTTTAAAAGTAACATGCTCACTCAAACAAGTTATTTTTTTTAAAAAAAATATTAGGGGCATATAATAACATTTAAATCATCTGCAAGAGAATGAATTCTGGTTTGATATATGAATAGATTAATTTATAAATAGTATAAATTAAAAAAAATTAGTTTATCAAAAATAAAAACTAATATCATCTTATTAGAATAGTTATCAAGCCCTATCTCATATTTGAAAGTGAAATAATATTTGAATATACTTTATTCATATACATTTACCACAAGTATTTTCACATATTAAAAAATACATTTTTTTATTATTTTTTATCAATTCTTAACTTCTATTTATTTTCTTTAAAATTTTCATTTTTTACTTATTTTTAGTTATTTGATTTTTTATAAAAATATTTTCAAATTTTAAATAAGATTGAGTGCCATTTTAAACGAATTAGTAAATAATTACAACATTTTATATCAATTACCTTAAATACATATTAAAATTACAAAAAATACATTAATAACTAAATATATATATATATATATATATATATATATATATATAACTCTTTAATTCTACGTCTCTTTTCAATTTAGTTTTTATTTTTCTTATAAGGTATATAATATTTTTGAGACAATATTACCTTAAACACGTATAAAAAAGTAGGGAAAAGTGTGTATCCTTTTAAAGGATGCACACTTATATCCTTTTAAGAGAGATAAAGAAATAAAATTGGGGAGGAAAGAGATGAGGGAAAATCTTGTAGTCACTGACATTTGTCAAAAATATAAAAAACTGAAGACTACACACAGTAAACAAATCTGAAAAACTTCTTATCTTTGAAATCTGAAAAATTAAATAAAGAATTTTATAAAAGTTGTGTTGTAGGAAAAGTGATTGTGTAATGCTATAGAGATTCGTTTTGCGTTTTTCAATTTTTATTTACTTTTTTGTTTTAAAAAATGTGGACCCCACAAAATGTTATATATGTAGGAAATTTTATTGTGTTATGTTAAAGCACAAAACGAAAACCATTAAATAAGTTGCCTGAAAAAAATGTTTCATCAAATCAAAATCAAACAGGAGACCGCACGTGTGTTTCCTAAGCCTTTTACAGTTTAACAACGTCTTTTATTATTCCCATTTTCCAATTTTTTTTTTATAACATCCCATTTTCCAATTTAACAATACAATCTCTGTCTCATAATTTTTGCTTTAGCAAATTAGCACCTTCATAATAATAATTCATTGACCTTACTTCAACCTGTTTTTTTTTACAACATTTTTGTTGTTGCTACATGAATATCTTAATCTCTTTGCTACCCATTTTGGTGACAAAGAGGGAGATCGGGCTCAGGTCTCGTATGGCGGTGAGCCCTTGGGAGTAAAAAACAGCAGTAAAAGTGATGGTTCAATGAAGAAAAGGAAATTGAAGGGCTGGCTAGATAATGAAAAGCATAATAACACTTACTCCTTGTATGGTGTTGAGCAGTGTTGCGAAGAGGACAATTCAAATAAATTTAGGAAGGAGAAGAAGTGTAGAGTTTTTAATGAAGATGCAAAGTCAGTAACTGAAGGTGATGATAAATTGAGTAAAGGTGGTATGAGGCAAGTTTCATTGACAGGAAGTTGTGACCAAATGGTTCTTGGAACAGAAGTAAGATTAGCTGATAAAGCCCACCAACCAAGAAAGCACAGAAAAAATATCGCATCTCGTCAATCTGTGAATGATATGAATCCATTGGGCAAGCAACTGGGCTCTGGACAACTTTCATTGGCAGCGACTTCAAACTCTTCTAAGGTTTCAGGATCTTATAAAGCTAAAGCCATCGTTTCAGGGAAGGATGATTCCACAAAAGGTGGTCTATCTTCAACAGGTTCCAGGAGATTGTGGGCAACCTGTCATCTCAAGCAGGTTTCCAAGTGCAACTCTAGGTAGATATCCTTTAGCCCCTCCTTCGTTTCAAAATGCCATCTCAGTAGAGAAGTAAAAAACCAAGAATATACATTATATACAGGACCAAGTTAATCTCAAGCACCACCAAGACCAGCACCACTTATAGCTTTTGTTGCAATCCAAACCAGACGTACAAGCTCATCTAAATCCTGGAAGCTGAAATCAATAACCCTCCTAATAGAAGTTATACAATCCGTATTCCGTGCTGCTTCTTCCGTGATCAACTTAGCAGCGGTGAAAGCGCTCTGACATTTTCTAGAAGCCTCCATTGCAAAATCTATATCCAGAGTCTACAAAAAACAATTTTCCATAAAAAAAAATTATGAACATATATAATAAATCCTTATGATTTGGTATTCTGTGTCTACAGTGAAACTCAACAACCTTATAAGCTAACTGCTGATTATTAGGGTGAAGCAGGATGAAACAATAGGTTTGAAATTTTACATCCACCTATCCACTAAAAACTAAAATTTGTATTGCATTAAAAAGTGCTCAGTGACAATTTCCAGTACGACATTCAATACTGCATGCTCTTATATAAGAGAATCACTCCTATAACTTTCTAGGAATTCCAGTTATAAACCAAGATCTTGCGTGCAACATAAAATTGTTTAAGGATCAAAGTCCGAATTTCTCTTGCATCGCAAAAATAGTGGACATCCATACTGATTTTTCTCAAATATTTTATCTGAGACAGAACCACATTTCTAACAATTCCCTTCTACCAATAAACCCTTAGATCACCCAACAATAGTTCCGTGGTACTTCAGAATCAATGCACGTAGATAATCCTCCAAAAAGAACATAACGTTTATCAACAATTAGAACTTACAAAATCAAAAAGCCTGACCAAAGTTGGAAGAGTTCGAGCAGATATGGCTTGGTTACCAGCAACATGAGAACCAGTTGTACCCTTGGGCAAAGTAGCCTTATCCATTGCCGCCTGATTGTGTAAGTTAACAACATCTGATGCAGAAGATGAAGGAGATTCACCTAAAAAAGCAGAGATACATCACTGACTTGGATCACTTTATGAGGCATGCATCTTTCAAACAATATTAAAGACAATGCTATTGAGCTATCTAGACTAAGTCTTGTTCACTCTGTCATGAACCAACTATCCCAAAAACATAAGTTGTTAGATGAAGAATCATAAATGGTTTTATATCTAGCATGCCCCCTCACGTAAGAGTCCTTTGGGCTTGAAGCATGAACAAATGCATATTCCAAAAGTTTAAACTGTGAGGTGAAGAATCACGAATGATTTTATATGTAATATGTTCCATTAGCTAATCACTTTCGCCTTCTCTTCATGCGTATAGGTACTGTGCACTAATTTTGTTAATTCACTATTGGAAGAAGTATGTATGTATAAAGAAGATTGCAACATACAACAATGCCTTACAAGCCTGAAGACATAAAAACTTACATCAAAACTATGTTCCATTACCTTGAGAAACCATTGGTAGAGTCGATTGCAATTCATGTTGATCCCTGATTGCACTAGATTGTTTACAGTAAACCACTCTCATGTATGCAACCTCCATGCACTTATATGCCAAAGCAGCTGCTGCCATTTCTTGGCGACTTTCATATTCATAGACACAGGATCTGAAAAACATTTCAAGGCACAGTACGAATTAAAGGCCAGCTAACATGAATAGCTAAAGAAAAAGACAATAGTCCATTAAACTTCAAATGTTATTTAATGGAACAACTTTTATTCTAAAAGTTGAACAAACAAACTAACAGTAAGACTGTAACAGCACAAAACATAAAATAATTCAATAGATCTAGACAGGCACTGCTAACAAAGTTGGGAAGTGTTAATCGAAGACAGTGATTAGCCTTTGTAATTCGCTAAATGATATACAAGACTCCCTCCTCCCTCCCCCCAAAAAATAACTAGATCAAAAATCATGCTTATGTTACAGACAAGCACACAACTCAGTTTTAAACTTGAAGTAATTGTAAATTGGTAACAACTAGGCAAAGTAAGACTCATAACATAAAGCATTATACAACTATTGCAGCCCCATATTTTATAGCTCATATTGTCTACCAAAGCACAATCCTAAAAATCCTCTCAAAAAACAGAGGCCCTTGATAGGAAAAAAAAACAGAGACATCACTAAAAGAATTAAGGAGATACTTAGAAAAAGCATCTTACTAACAAAAAGATTTAATTATTATGTCATTAATTGCTTCCATCTATAATCGAGAAGTCTCACAAAGATAGCTTGTCACTAGGAATGGAATTAAGGGGAGCTGAGCCATCCTAGGCCTAACTCATGCTAGGCTCCAATAAGAAATTGAGCTTATTTTCTTAGCTCAAACTTGGCTCACCTTAAGCTCAGAAACTACTCAAGCTTAATCAGCCAATATCGAGCCTAGTATTATTTGAATATTTTAGACTCAATGAGTTAGACTCAAATCTGTAACTAAATAAAATCTATATATTCAGTTAAAAAATAATATAGTTAAACCAAAGATAAAATTAAATGAGAGTACATATTATATTAAAGCGTTATTATTATTATACTTAAACAATGTCTGTATTTATATATGAAGCTGGCTGACAAGCTAATCATTCAAACATGTAAAAGCTCAAATTCGGCTCATTTATAAACAAGGAAAAATGATCAGTTCAATGAGTTGTTCATGAACCAAGATGAGAGCTGGCTCGACTGACTTCTAGCCTCAACCAAATTACAAGTTCTCAAAACCTTTTTTTCTCAAAATGTACTTTGACTCATAAATTACATGTTCTCAATCAATACGTACAAAGCCAATAACTGAATAATGGTAAAAATCTAAGTTCATAAAATAATAAATTTAATTATAGCTTCAAATTTTGTTTTACTCACTTGAAAAGTTCAGCTGCAGTAGCATAAATTCGCATTTGACTCATCTCCCCATGCTTGCTACTCTCACCGTGACAATTTTCTAAAAGAGATGCTCCATGCAGAAACTTCAAACCAGCTTTAAAGTAAGTCTCATTGCTTTCAAAATCAAACCCGCACTCCTATAAAATAAATAGAATTTAAACCATCAGTTATAAAAAGATAGATGCTAGATCCAACCAAAAGATTTGAAGTAAAATCTTGAAATGATCAATTAACCTTATAATGATGTGCTCTAACTTTTAGTTTTGTAGCTTCTTCCAGGGTTTTAACGGCAGTATGGCTAGAATTTGTTCTCACAGAACTTGACAGAGTGAGTTGTTGATTGGGTGAAAAATTTCCAGAACTATGATTAACTCCATTGTTGTTACTAACGTCACCAGAAGTTCTCATTAACTTGGCTCCATTACCATTGCTACCATCTTTTACTGATTGCTTTCCCTCCCTATTATCCTCACATCTCCTGGGACCTGTTGAAGATAAACCACATTTTGTGGAATCATCCTTCCCTGAAACGTTGGCTTTAGCTTTATAAGATCCTGAACCCTTAGAAGAGCTTGAAGTTGCTGCCAATTAAAGTTGTCCAGAACCCAATTGCTTGCCCAATGGATTCATATCATCCACAGATTGACGAGATGCAATATTTTTTCTGTGCTTCCTTGGTTGATGGGCTTTATCAGCAAATCTTACTTTTGTTCCAAGAACCATTTGGTCCCTACTGCCTGTCAATGAAACTTGCCTCATCCCACCTTTACTCAATTTATCATCACCTTCAGTTACTGACTTTGCATCTTCATTAATAATTCTACACTTCTTCTCCTTCCTAAATTTATTTGAATTGTCATCTTGGCCACACTGCTCATCACCATACAAGGAGTAAGTGTTATTATGCTTCTCATTATCTAGCCAGCCCTTCAATTTCCTTTTCTTCATTGAACCATCACTTTTACTGCAGTTTTTTACACCCAAGGGCTCACCGCTATACGAGACCTGAGCCAGATCTCCCTCTTTCTTTACAGGGACTAGTAACTTGTCCTGTACATCCTCAGAAAAACAATACTCATCAGGCTTCCTCCTATCCCTCCCACTAGCCTTTGTTGGCAAACCATTTCCTGAGTTTAGAGCCACCTTCTCATGGCCCATGCCTGGATTCAATTGTTTATCAGCATGGCAAACATCGGTTTTTGATTTCTTAGGAGTCCCTGATCTACATTGATCAGCATCCATCTTGCGTTTCAATTTAATACGCTTTCTATCACCTGCATATGGGTGAAAAAAATTTGACATTTTTAATTAAAGAATATCTATAATTGTTTATTAACAACACAAAAATAAATCTGAAATCACAAAATATCAACTCTGAAATGAACGAAATACCTCCATTTATGTGTTTTTCTTTCTCTTTAGGCATATCTTTCTCATCTATCAACTTCTTCATAGGGTCTGAGTCTGCAGGATGCTGATTCATGTCAATCAATCTTCTATTTTTTCCAGATTCTGGAGCATTGAGCTTTCCAGATTTTGACAATATGTTGATTCTTGGCATTGTCTTTTCCTTAATAACATGTTTCTTCCTTCCTTGATCAGACTTAACATCAGAGCCGGACTTCTTGAGACTCGGGCCACATTGCAAAGCATCAACAGAGCTCACTCCAATTGCAGTTCCATTGGCATGGCTTTGCAAGGCATAAAGTGCATTTGTTGTGTCGTCCTGACTAAAGTCACAACTATTCATCCCAGGCCTAGCAATTTCAGAAGAACAACGAGGAGGCAATAATACATAGAGCACAAACAAATGTATACAATCATGGGGAAATAAAAAAAAAAGTAGTCCTATTATTGCTTAAAATACAGCATCAAACTAATGGTATACAATCATGGGGAAATAAAAAAAAAGTAGTCCTATTATTGTTTAAAATACAACATCAAACTAATGGTATACCTAGCATAATATGATCATGCAAAATTCCAACCAAAATGAGCAATCAACTTACAGCCAATTTAGCATGCTACAGAACCATTTCTCTGGAAGCTGATTTGGCTTTATACCAGTAGGTAGAAGCCGCCACTGCTCGCAACTGTCACAACATACCTAGTCTGCAATAAGTTGAGGTGCTGCTACTGCTGAAGCAATCATTTCAGGAGCAGGGCCATTTTCAGCAATAGGAAATGAACCTGAAGCATCTTTTATGCATGGCCCATCTAGCAACTGGTTAACCACTTTATTGCCTCTTGGTCTTTCCTTTACTTTAGCCCCAAACACACTCTGTTTTTTAAAATTATTAATGTTAGCATCTTTCATAGCACTATTACCAGGAGGACCATCAACTTTCCATTCTGATTTTTTTTTCTTTCAATGAATCTTTGTTACTATGTTTGACCTTTTTGTCCTTCAGTGACTTTGATTTATTCATTTTACTTCTATGAGTAAGGCCAATGGCAGCACTCCCTTTATCAGTTATCATTGCATCATTACTACCGCCAAAGCTATCTTTTCTTGCGACAGCCTCTGCTTTTCCAGGAATTTGAACACCTTTTGACTTATTTTTGCCCTCATATACAGCTGTTACCTTCTGATGGGTCTCACACTTTTGAGGAACTTGATCTACCTTACGTTTTACAGCATCATGCTCAACCATTTTGGAAATCATGTTATCATTACACTTGTCATGATTCTTACGATCAGTAGAATTATCCTTGCAGACACTTTCTAGTTTAAGCTCTAGAACATTTTTAATAAAACCATTGCCTGCATTTGTCTTTTCAATCTTCTTGAAATCCTGACCAGATATTGACTCCAACGACTCCTCCTTCAATGCTTCATTCTCATTAACCTCCTTTGAGACTTCAGAAGCTTTAGCTGTGACTTCAGCAGTTTCACCAGCATCACAAATTGAACTTGACAGAGGCGTCCTTTTCAAGTCATTACAATCTGGTGTTCTATTTCCAAACCTTTTCTTTGTATGCAATGTTATATCTTCCTCAGAAATGGTCTCATTCATATTCTTCAATTGCAACTGCTTTTCATTTTGTCTCACTATTCTCCCTTTCCTCTTCTTCAAATGCCCATCCTCAGCAAAAGAGTCTAATTCATCAGTAGACATGGGAAAAGGTTCTTGATGACCATTAAGAGGAGACATATATCTGTTGTCTTGAATAACTTTTTCCTCTTCTATCAAGGAGAGAAAACTTTCATGTAGAGGTGATATTAGAACACCCCCGGGGATATGACAGGAAGTCATAACCTATATCATTAAATAAATGGTAAATACTTCAATCTTTCTAATGGAATCAAACAGTATAGAAATAGAAAAGGTCCTCTACCTGAATAATGGCAGTTGGAGAATTTTCAGTATTCTCTTGAGATACAGGTGGCATGCCTTCACTTTCCACAGGGCTGATCCCCATTGAGGAAGATGGAGAGATATCAAGCCCAAGGCCACCATAAATTGCTGCCTTCTTTTGTGCTAAGATATGAGATTTCATTTTGATTGGAAACTTCAGCGGTCTTTGGTCAGTTGAATTTCCTGTCTTTTTGGAAGTATCATCTTTCAAAGTGCATCTCTCAGCTGCATCACCGGAAGAAATTCTTCTTCCTTTCAACACTGAGTTATCTACTGAAGGTGCAACTGCTTTTCCAAGCCTCGCAGAAGGAGGCACATTTGAAGGTGCTTCGGTGTTATGAGACACAACCTAAATAAAAACATAACCAACAATGTTGAATTAAACTGTATTCCTTCCATTCCAACATATATGGCAGCATGTATTACCTTCCTATAAAATAGTAAAATAAACAAACAACAATATTGCTATACCTCAATGTGGACATTGATAGGAGATTTAGGTGAGCTGTGGTTTCTTTGTGGAATCTTTGAATGAGACCGAAAACAAGGAGAGCATTCATAGGTAGGTAAAAAGGAACCATAGCCACCAAATCTTGCACCTGAAAAATATTTTTCATATCTGAAAACATCACTTTTGTGGACGCAAAGACGACTCTTTCATTTCTCACTACAAGCAATGACTTTATTATGCCACTTACCCAAATTCTCAGCAGTCACACCACCTTCAAAGTCCTTTTGAAAATGGCCCAGAGCATGTTGAATCCTCTCATCCTACAGGAAACAGGAAACAACTTCTTA
Organism: Gastrolobium villosum; assembly: GCA_032173675.1. Lineage (NCBI taxonomy): Eukaryota > Viridiplantae > Streptophyta > Magnoliopsida > Fabales > Fabaceae > Gastrolobium > Gastrolobium villosum. Next base: position 17,958 of record JAVKPL010004184.1, read on the forward strand.
GTCCTAATATTTTCATAATGAAATTTAACCAATATGACTTTAAGGAAAAAATGGCATTCATCATTCATCAATAATAATCACAAGGAATATGAAGCATGATAATACAAGGCAACTTGAAGAATTGTCATTAGTTCATCTATTTTGATTTGTAGGTACTATCCTTATCAGAGGCTAAAATATAAATGCACATTAACAATGCAACAACAATATGAGAAACATCTAGAAGATCAACTTGCATCAAGACCATTTCACACAAGAACTAATGGTACTATGCATAAATTTATTTACTAGTTGTTGGTGATGGGTGTGGTAGATACAGTTACTTGGTAACTAGTAAACTATGCTTTTCACTCGTGGATGTGTTGAGCCAAAATGGAGTTTGATTCAGTACATCAGGCACAATTCCTCCTTTACTTGAAAACAATAAACATTAAAATAAAAAGACAAGCTGTTAGATTTGTATATAAGAAAACTGAAGGTTGTCAATAAGCTACCTGAAGAATATTCAAAGCCTTTCTCATATCACCATTGCTAAGTCGAACAAGAGCTGCTAAGCCACTGTCTTGAACATCAAGCCTAGTCAAATTACAAAATGTTAATCATCGTATTGAAGTTCTTAAGCCGAAAACTGAATCGCAATGTTACAACTGTTAATAGAAATATAGTAAGGTGATTATCCAGTAGCGGGGGCATAGGTATGAGATGTTTAAAATGAAGGATATTAGCATGTACAACCAATTTAATATATGCCGTAATTATATTAGTACCTTCCAATATTATACTTCCACTTGACATTTAAAGGCAGAGTATGCGATTCAAATTGTGAATTTTACTGGACGTATAATTTAATGGTTTCCTTATGAAACTTTTTGGAAAATCTACAGGACTCCTAAATAACTTTATAACTTGAAGTAAAACAAACAAGTTTTACTGTAACAATTTGATCAGACTAATCAAATAGAAAGAACCAATATAATTCCAGGATTTGGAAGACCTGCAGAGCAGTTACAAATAGATAGATGCGAGATTTGGGTCTTATAATTTTTGAAATCGTGGGATCTACATGCGCTTTCTATATTTCTCTGACTGCACATGCAGTTCAACTGTAGAGTATCCAGACCCTATGATTCAATAATCAGTATTAACGAGAGAATATAATATCCCTTTTCATGGATTATTTCTGCATACATAAACAAATGAATGCAAGAATCCAAATACTAAGAAGATCTTTCTGAATTGGGTAATTACAATCATATAAGGACACTTTGTAATAACCTTCTATAATGGACTGAATGCAAATGGATGCGCATGCTAAAATGATGGAGCCAGGAGAAAAACAGGAAGCACATCTTCCCTCTCCTGTCATCTACCCTCCGAATTAACTGAGACCCAAGAGAAGCTGAATATTATTTTTCACATGAAGCCTTTTACACATTGTACTAAAAAAAGTCAACTGTCCGAAAAAGACCAATCTTACAGCTTTCAGCAGATAAACTATTGATGTGTTAAAACATTAACAAAATACATACAAGCTCTTGAGATAACCAACAAAAGCTTCATTTGCTTCATTATCATTATATTGGCACTCCATATGCACAAGCCCCCAACAAAGAGAATAGAATACAACACAAATTCTCACAAAGAGTATTCTGGATAACGCGAGAAAATAACATGGCAAAAGCTATCTTCAGAGTCAAACTAAGGCATGAAGACAGATCACAGAGAACATGAAACTTACCCTTCAGCCTTAATAACATGTTTAAGTCTTTCGGTGACATGGACAGCATCAAGAGGGGCAAACCGAAACCGAGTGCATCTTGATCGCAGTGCAGGAATGATCTTGTTTACATGATTACAGATAAGTGCAAACCTAGTGCTTTTTGTATATTTTTCAATCACTGCACCAAAAACAAGATGAAGGGTATTATAACACAAGAAAATAGATTGAAGCTGTATACACAAGTTAGATAGGGTACAAAAAATAGAGCATACCTCTACGTAATGCAAATTGGGCATCCTTTGTCATGGCATCCGCTTCATCAAGCAAGATCAGTTTTACAGAGGACTTAACACTAAACAGAGAACATGAGATAGTCAGTTAGGCAAAACTTGCTGTTTCAGTACACTTCCACAACAACAAAAACCCCAAAGGAAATGTTGCAAGTTTAGTTACACTTCTATCCATGTAACTTCCTGATTAAATGCATATGCAAGCAGGGGGGGGGGGGGGGGAACAAGAAAATGACACAACAAAAGAACCAAGGCCTTTAAAATTCAGAACCATCATGACTGAAAATTGAAAAGAACAAAAGGAATTATATAAATATTATCCTCATGTTGCCTTGAATGATTTAAGTGCTATATCCACATAATGGGGGGAAACTGTTTACAATATAACTGCCCTAGTTGTCCAGCATTCAGCATGGAAATTATATTAAAAAAATACATTGAAATCTGCAATGCTTATTTCATAAATTAATCCAAGATTTGCAGAACAGAGACAATAATAATCAGAGAATGTTAAATTTGGGGGGGGGGGGGGGGAACAACATTTAACACTACAAAAACTTTTGGAGAAATAAATTTGCAGTACAGAGATAAAGGACCAGAAAAAGTAAACAAGAAAAAGAAAAAAAAATAAAGATCCTCTGCTTGACCAATGGACTGGCATAGGAAGTTGGAACTCACTAATTAGTGCAGAACCCTGAAAACTCAACAACACTGAACAATGAATGCAAGGCAAATTATACTTGATTACATGACATGTTAACTCCATATACAACACAAATTTCTAAAGCTTTAAAGTTCAATTGTAGCTGATCATATTGATGGACACTATGGCTAAGGCAATCACAACATAATAACAAAGTAACTCAAAGAATATAAATTTGACAATCAAGTTAAAATTAGATAGACCAATGATAAAAACTACAAAGCGCTTTCTATTACATTACAGTCATATAACAGTAAACACAATAAAAACCAGTAAGAAGTTACAAGCAGAGAAAATAATAGGCAGAGAAGACAACCCAAATGATAAGCTCTGAGTGCTAGCAAAATCTTGAATCTGCTGTCGCACGACGTCAATTCCTCTATCATCTGATGCATTGAGCTCCAAAATCATATTGTGGTACTGTGCACCATATAGTTTGCGTGCCACCGCAAGAATAGTTGAAGTTTTGCCCGTGCCAGGAGGGCCATATAATAAAAGATGGGGTAATCTGTTCTCAGTGGTCAGCCTATCAACTACCCAACAAATGAACAAACAATGAATGACATGAGATCAAAACCAAACAAGATGCAAGAAACACCAGTGATAGTGTGATACTAAATTGCAAACAAATATGGATCCAATAATAATAATAATAATAATCACAAAATGTACACTTACAAGTCCTTTTTCATTTCCATATTTTAACCAAACCAAACCAAAAATAAACACAAAATAATATAAAATAAAATGATC
>JAVKPL010004185.1:0-21437 GCA_032173675.1 Gastrolobium villosum
AATTGGTATCAAAGCAGTTTGGTCCATGGAATTGCTTGTGTTTGATTGAATTGACTGCTGTTTGTGTTTATCTGCTGATTGACTGTTTAAATGTGCTATAGTTAAGTATATATTAGCTAAGGTAGTTAGGACTGTTCTGTGATAAGACACGGATGCATAGCTAACTTGTCCGAATTGAACTCGAGTACCTACTTGAGACTGCTGCCATGAATAACTTGCGGTGAGCCTGATCAACTCATTTCCTGGTATTGTGAGTGCAGAATCATGGCGGGTGGTCGCGGTTCAACTCGGGGAAGGACTGGCGATGCAGAAGAGGATCTTATCACCACCATTGGAGGACTGGCCACGTTCATCCAGAACATGAGCCAAGAATGGCGTGACCATAGACAACAGAATCAGAACCAACCCCCACTGCATGAAAATGCAGAAGAAATTGCCCGTCGGAGGTTGAAAGACTTCCGCAACTTCCAACCACCCACTTTTGAGGGTGAAGACAACCCCGAGGCTGCAGCGAGGTGGCTGCAGATGATTGAGCATATTTTCGAACGCATGGCATGCCCGGAAGCGCAGAAGACTGATTACGCGTCGTATCAGCTGGTGGGAGAAGCTTTAACATGGTGGACTGGCGCGAGGGCTCTGCTGAGAGCTCAGGATGTGGAGCTGACGTGGGCCGTGTTCAGACAAGTATTTCTGGATAAGTATTTTCCTAAGGCAATGCGAAGGATGAAGCACACTGAACTGCTGTCGCTCAGGCAGGGTAACATGACGGTTAATGAGTATATCGCAAAGTTTGGGCAGCTGATCGAGTACGCCAACTTCGATCGGAACATTTACGATGAAGAATGGCAGGTAGAGAAGTTCGAGAGCGGATTATATCCGGAAATTCGCAAGCTCATTCTGACGACGGCTAATCGTACACTTCCGGAACTCATCAACCAGAGTCGCCAGGCTGAAGGAATCATTAACGAGGCCAAGAACTTGAACAAGCCACCACCACAATTCCACGGAGGAAACCGAGCAGGCAGATTCTTCAGGGCGGCACCTGGTAGGGGTAGAGGCAGAGGTACGCCGTTGCAAGCACGACCCGGAAACTTTAAGAGAAACTTTACGGTGGGGCAATCGTCGACCGGACGTCAGGGCGCGACCGTTTGTGCTACTTGTGGAAAGAATCACTTTGGAGTCTGTCGCAAGAACAACAATGCATGCTTCAGATGCGGCCAGCAAGGTCACTTTGCTTACAAATGCCCCCAGAACGCTGACCAACAGCCTCCGCAAGCTCGAGTGTTCACATTGGATGCAAATGAAGCGCAGAAGTTTCCCAACCTGATCAAAGGTAAGGTCACTCTGAATGGTCACCCAATTTCTGTTATCTTTGATTCTGGAGCGTCTGGCTCTTTTATGGCAAAGCATACTGCCTTGAAAATAGGCATCACCCCAACCCCGTTACCTTACGAGTTACACATCAGCACTCCTACTGGTGGATCGTGCACAGCTTCGGAGATCTGCAGAGGTGTTACCTTGCAGTTTGAAGGGAACACGTATACAGTTAACTTGGTGGTCCTGCCGGTATTCAACTTCGATGTGATTATCGGTATGGACTGGTTGACGGAAAACGGGATAACCTTGGATTGTCGAGCGGGGAAGGTCATCGTTCCTGCAAAGGATGGTAATTTTCAACCTTTCTCTCTCATTTCCTTATTGCAAGTTAGAAAAGAGCTCCGCAAGGGAGCAGCAGGATATCTCTTGTCGATCGAGGCTGAGACCTCGGTTGACAACCAAATTCAGAATGTACCGGTAGTTAGAGAATTCGAGGAGGTATTCCCGGATGAAATACCTCGATTGCCTCCTCATAGGGAAATAGAATTTTCGATCGAACTTGTTCCTGGAGTCGGACCAATCTCTATTGCCCCGTATCGTATGGCACCTTTGGAACTGCGCGAGTTAAAAAGGCAGATAGAAGAGCTTTTGGCAAAGGAATTTATCCGACCGAGTACTTCTCCATGGGGTGCTCCAGCTATCTTGATTAAGAAGAAAGATGGAAGCTTACGTCTGTGTGTAGATTACCGCCAGCTGAACAAAGTCACGGTGAAGAATAAGTATCCGCTACCGAGGATCGACGATTTGATGGACCAGCTGAGAGGAGCCAGAGTCTTTTCTAAGATCGATTTGCGATCGGGATACCATCAGATCCGGGTCAAACCGGAGGATATTCCGAAAACCGCTTTTAGGACTCGTTATGGGCACTACGAGTATCAAGTGATCCCATTCGGACTTACGAATGCTCCAGCGGTATTCATGGACTACATGAACCGCATCTTCCGCCCGTTTCTTGATCAGTTCGTTATTGTGTTTATCGACGATATCCTGATTTACTCGGCAAATGAAGAGCTGCACGCGGAACATCTGAGGATTGTCTTGCAAGTCTTGAAGGAGAAGCAGTTGTACGCCAAATGGTCGAAGTGCGAGTTTTGGCTTAAAGAGGTCCAGTTTCTGGGCCATGTCATTTCATCAGAAGGTATCGCAGTGGACCCCAGCAAAGTGGAAGCTGTCATGAATTGGGAGCGACCCAAGACTGTCACCGAAGTAAGAAGTTTCTTAGGTCTTGCCGGATACTATCGAAGGTTCATCCAGAATTTCTCTCAGATCGTGCAACCCCTTACTCGTCTCACTCGGAAAGATAAGCCTTTTGAGTGGACTGAAGCCTGTGAAGAATGTTTCTTGGAGCTAAAGAGCAGATTGACGAGTGCTCCCGTACTCACGATTCCGGATCCTACTCGAAAGTTCGAAGTTTATTGCGATGCGTCGCTGAAAGGACTCGGATGCGTGTTGATGCAGGACCGTATGGCAGTAGCTTACGCGTCTCGACAACTGAAGCCTCACGAAGAAAATTATCCTACGCACGACTTGGAGTTAGCAGCTATAGTGTTCGCACTTAAAATCTGGAGGCATCACTTGTATGGTTCGCAGTTTGACGTGTTCAGCGATCATAAGAGTTTGAAGTACTTGTTCGACCAGAAGGAGCTGAATATGCGGCAACGTCGGTGGATGGAATTTCTGAAGGACTACGACTTTGAACTTAAATACCACCCAGGAAAGGCGAACGTGGTAGCTGACGCCCTGAGCAGGAAGACTCTACACACTGCAACTCTGATGATGGAAGAATTGAAGTTGTTTGAGTCCTTTCGAGACTTGAACTTGTCAGTAGACGAGAGAGGAAGCAGCATAAGATTGGGAAATATTAAGGTGGAGAATGAACTGATCGGTAGAATCAAGGAGGCTCAGAAAGATGAAGAGTTAGTCCGTGATTTGGTTGGTAACCAAGATGTAGTAAAGGATGAGAATGGTGTCTGGAGGTTTCAAGGACGGCTGGTTGTGCCGAATGAAGAGTTGAAACAAGAAGTTTTGCAGGAAGCTCACAAAGGTAAGTACGCAGTTCATCCTGGATCCACGAAGATGTACCATGATTTGAAGACCTCGTTTTGGTGGCCGGGTATGAAACGTGATATTGCGGAGTATGTATCTCGATGCTTAACTTGTCAGAAGGTGAAGTATGAACATCAGAGACCGTCGGGACTCCTTCAACCTTTGGAGATTCCCGAATGGAAGTGGGACAGTATTTCGATGGATTTTGTAGTTGGACTTCCTCGGACGCGAGAAGGATATGATTCTATCTGGGTGATTGTCGATCGTTTAACAAAGTCAGCTCATTTCTTGCGTGTTAGAACCACATATGATACAGAAAGGCTTGCTAGAATCTATCTGCAGGAGATTGTGAAGCTGCACGGAGTTCCTACGAGTATTGTCAGTGATCGTGATCCCAAGTTTACGTCCAAGTTTTGGGAATCCTTTCAAAGAGCATTAGGGACCCAACTGAGGTTGAGTACTGCTTATCATCCGCAGACCGATGGACAGACGGAACGCACCATCCAAGCTTTAGAGGACATGTTGCGAGCATGTGTTTTGGAGTTAGGAGGCAGCTGGGATAGCTATCTTTCGTTGATTGAGTTCGCTTACAACAACAGTTACCACTCCAGCATTCAGATGGCACCGTATGAAGCTTTGTATGGGAGAAAATGCAGATCCCCTTTATGTTGGACTGAAGTAGGAGAGCGAAGTATGTTAGGACCTGATCTAATTCAAGAAACATCCGAACAAGTAAAGAAGATTCGGGAGAATATGCAGAGGGCTCAGGCCAGACAGAAGAGTTATTACGACAAGCGTCATAAGCCTCTATCTTTCGAAGTCGGAGACCATGTGTTCTTAAGAATCACTCCTACATCGGGACTCGGAAGGAGAATGGGAGTTAAGAAGTTAAGTCCACGGTACTTAGGACCGTATCTGATTATGGACCGGATTGGAGAGTCTGCATATCGGTTGGCTTTACCACCCAATCTGTCAGGAATTCACAATGTATTTCATGTGTCGCAGCTACGGAGGTATCTCTCTGATCCATCTCACGTATTACAGCCGGAAGAAGTGGAACTCAAGGAAAATTTGACTTATCAAGTACAACCATTCCAAATTCTTGAAAGATCCGTCAAACGACTCCGTTCTAAAGAGATTCCTTTGGTGAAGGTATTATGGAGCAACAGATCGGCAGCTGAAGCCACTTGGGAACGCGAGGACGACGTTCAGAAACGCTATCCAGAACTGTTTAGCTCTTAAGTAAGTTTAATTTTGCGGACAAAATTCCTATTTGGTGGGGAGAGTGTAACATCCCGCATAATTAGTAAAATACCTAAGTACTATATGCTATGTGTACATGTGTAGAATTCGGAGGATGGTTTATGTGTTATGTGTTATGGCTTGTGAATTGTTTGATTTTTATTCCTTGGATAAGACTAAGGTAATTAATTAAATTAAATCATAGGAGGGTGTATATGTAGGCATATGAATTTATTAAAATCATATAAGTAATGTGAGTATGTGTTATAGGACCGTAGTGTTCATTGGACTTTGGTGGAGGGCTAGTGTGTGTGTGGACTTGTTGCTAGTGGACTTGTGTGTTTGGACCCTTGTGTGTGTGGCCTATGGCCCAAGGATGGCTCTTGGATCAAGCCAATTCAGCCCAAGGTTGTGTCCAACCTTATCCTCCCTAAGCCTTGTCCAACCAAGGTGTCTTGTGCATCAAGTAACCCTCACATGGCAAAGGTATTTCCCACTCAATTATGCGCACATAGGAGGGTAATTTAGGACCTTGAAATCTGCCAATTTGCCTTGTTAAACCGCCACCTCACCTTGATTAGGCATAACTTAATTTTAAACCTCATTGCATGGTAGACATTTGGACATTTTAGCATGATTTTAGGCTGCATATTTCTCCATTTTGGGCGCACATGGGAGGGGCTGAATGCAGATTTTTTTTATGACACAAGACTGCATAACTTGTTGACTTGGAGAACCCTCTTGCACTTCAATCATGACACTGTTTTGTGCAGATTTTTGGGCAAGCTTTTGCAGCCCATCATGAGTCAAAACCTGCCTTGTTTTCACATGCATCATAAGAGGATTTGTTGCTGCATTTTCATCATTTTGTGCAGCTCCAAAATCTGATTTGGACTGTCACAAAACTGCACCCATGATGCACCTTTCCCCCCTCATCATTGCGCACCAAGACTGCACAAATGCAGATTTTTGGCTGCCACCAAGTTCAATTGCTTGTTGACTTAATGAACCTTTTTCTTGTGCTCATGATGCACCACTTCCACCTCCCTTCATGCGCATAACTTGGCCTATTATGCAGAAATTTTTCTGCACAAGGACAGCCCTATATGAGTGTGTGGACTGTCACAAATCTGCACCTCTTTTCCACCTCATCATTGCTCACCAAGGACTGCACAAGTGCAGATTTTTGGGCTGCCACATGGTTAGTTCCTTGTTGACTTAGCTAAGCTCTCTCTTGAGCTCATGACACTCCCTTCCACACCTCTTTGTGCGCAAACCATGGCTGTTGGGCAGAGAAAAATTCTGACTTTGGACAGCCCTTAAATCTGAACAAATCCCCTCACCCTTTTGCATGTAAGTAGAGTAATTTGGAAGCCAAAACCTTGCTTGTTTCAGCCTTTGATGCAGCCCCATCATCTCACATAAATCTGAATACTTCATGATAGTTAATCATAGCAACTCCTCTCCTCCCTCTCTTTAAATTTGCGCACAAGAGGGGCTGCCCCCATTCACTTGTGCAGCAAATTCTCCTCCTCCTCCTCACTCCCTCTAGCCACACCAACAAGCCACCTTGGAGCTAGAAGACTTTGTCAAGCCAACTTCCCCTCTCCTTCACCTCAACCATACACCAAGCTTGTGCTAGCCTTCCTCCTCACCTTGTTGCGCATAGATCACCATAGGAAGTAAGGACTTGTTGTGTAGAGAAGCTTGAAGGTGGTGTGTGACCTTGAAGGGTGTGCTACAAGAGGTAGGCTTTAAACCTTGAACTCCTTCTTAGTATAACCATGTATATATATGCGCAAATGTCTCCTTGCATGTATGTTGCTTTGAATCCTTGATTGAACATGATTAAAGTTTTAGGATGATTTGTATGCATAAAAATCTTATGGTTATGTTTGAGCTTAGGCCACTAATTCTTGTATGATTAGGCCACTGTTTTAAAGAGAAATGTGCCACCGTTTCCTTATGCAAATGCCACTGTTTTGAAGATGTATGCCCACTGTTTCGGTCATCAAAATCACCATAATATGCCACTGTTATAAGTCATCACATGCCACTGTTTATATGCATTAAAAGCCACTGTTTCTGCACTTAAAAGCCACTGTTTCTGCACTTAAAAAGCCACTGTTTCTGCACTTAAAAGCCACTGTTTCTGCACATTTTAAGCCACTGTTTCTGCACATTTTAAGCCACTGTTTCTGCACATTTTAAGCCACTGTTTCTGCCCATTACATGCCACTGTTTCTGCACATATATGTCACTGTTTTAGTGCCCTTAAGCCACTGTTTTCATGCATGAAATACCACTGTTTTTACTCATAAAATGCCACTGTTTCCATGCTTAAAATGCCACTGTTTTAGCCATGTAATGCCACTGTTTTCATGCTTAAAAGGCCACTGTTTTTATGCATAAAGGGTCACTGTTTTAAGTCATCGTATGCCACTGTATTATGCATAATATGCCACTGTTTTATGTACGCAAATGCCACTGTTTTATGTACACAAATGCCACTGTTTTATGTACACAAATGCCACTGTTTTATGTACACAAATGCCACTGTTTTATGTACACGAATGCCACTGTTTTATGCATAAAATGCCACTGTTTTAGTCCTTCTATGCCACTGTTTGTATGTATAAAATGCCACTGTTTTGGAAGTTCAAAGTGCCACTGTTTCTGTTTTAAAAATGCCACTGTTTCTGTTTTAAAAACCCCACTGTTTCTGTTTTGAAAACGTTTAAAACGTCACTGTTTTGGCTGCTGTAAACACTGCTGTATGCTCATTGTTTTGCTGCTGTATGCTCACTGTTTTGCTGCTGTATGTCCACTGTTTTGGCTGCTGTAAACACTGCTGTATGCTCACTGTTTTGCTGCTGTATGCTCACTGTTTTGCTGCTGTATGCTCACTGTTTTGCTGCTGTATGTCCACTGTTTTGGCTGCTGTAAGCCACTGCTGTATGCTCTCTGTTCTGCTGTAAATAGCCACTGTAAATGATTAGTTTTAATTGATTTAGGTGCGCCTAAGAAGTAAGATACGTCGCTGCGGTTTGATAATATTTAAGGCACGCAAAGGTAAGTGTCAGGCGATGATGCCTAATGTAACTATTGACTACTGGTATAGAATTGTAACATGATGCTCCATATGCCGTAAAAATATTATGTTCCATTATAATGAAAGGAAACTGCCAAAGATGTGCCGTGATGGCTAAATGACTATGAGGTAAAGACGTTATGTGGCAGCATAACGCATATGAAAGGTATATAAGCATGCATCTTACATTATACCGCATTTTTACGCTTTGTGTGTGAAAGCATAGCATGGCATGCATGTAACAAGATCATATAGGCCTTGTTTTAGAATAGTTATGTACAGGACCATGTGTTTGAGCAAGCATCATATAGGCATCCCCAAGGTACCGGGGTATGGGACACTTGGCATCAGTCCGCATAGGCCCTCAGATGGAATCCACATGGAGCTCAGGTGCCAAGGGTATATTTGATTCCACTGGGAAGTGCGCGCACGACGGTGCTAAAAGCGCAAAGGAAAGGCGTTATATACGCAATATATGAATATGATAAAAAGGAAAAGGAACAAGGATATGTTGAAGTGACTGTTTCTAATTTTGTGCCTAGTTAATATTGTTATATTACTGGTTTTATTGCCACACTACTGGGATTATTCTCACCCCTTCGGGGCTGCTATTTTTCCAAAATGGCAGGAGGACGCAAGAGCATTTGAAGGAGTACTATTTTGCTGTTGATTGCTGATGCTTGGATTATCAGTGTTGCTGTTTGTTTAAATGGATAACTGTAATGATTAATGTTTTGGAACTATTTTGGAAGACTGTAGTCTTTATCATGATTTTGTTAATATCGAACTTTTGTGAACAATGACTATTTCAGAACACCTTTATGAAAAGAATTTTTGTGTTGAAAATTTTTATACGGATCTGTATGCTGCTTTATTAGCTCATGTGATGTAACGACTCTAATTCCGCTTAGCAAACGACTCTCTTGGATGCATACAAGGGAGGGCGTTACAGATCTCTATGGAGGAAGATATAATATATCAAAGTTCACCTAAAAACTGTCAACTTATGGAAATTTCGCCAGAGTTTCCTTTGTTTTTCCAACGTTTCCCAAATTTATACAAGTGATCTATGTGTTAGTATATGGGTTTCCTAGAGACAATCTTTTGATTAAATAAGAAAATTAGATGAAGACCTTTATTGTCGCAAATAAATGATAAGCACTCTTTATCCTATTCCATATAATGTCTCGATATTATTGTTAATATATTATGAACAAACTCGATAAACCCCTTGGAATAGAACAGGTATCTCTTGAGTATTTGTGATGAGATCATGATCATGAGGATTCAAGGATACCACACGTTTATTCCTAATTTTATGTTCCTAGTCTAGAGACACTGAGAATGGGGATCAGTGATCTCGGGTAAGACTAGCACGATTTATCTACTTGTATATGAATACAAGGTAAGACCTCATGTGCTACAGATATGAAGATGTCTTAGCTAAAGTCGTGGGTGGACCTATAAGAGTATAGCTCGAACTGAACAGACCCATAAAGAGACTCTAAGAGGAAATCCTACAGATAGTATCATTAGAGTAGTCTCTTTATATTTGGGTATGTCTTTCCTTAGACCATAAGTTATTACCTAGACTGTGTTCTACAAGGCATGCTTTGATTGTATACCTCATCTGCCTGAAACATGGAGACTCATAGGTATACTGTTGGGCTTGTCCTGAAAGAGCACAGGGCTAGGGTGATAAGCTGAAGGAATTCGTCAAATCTCTGTGAGAGATTACGTTATCTGTAAACCGGAGAAATCGGGATGACATTTTCAAGGACTCAGGAATCTATGCATAGTAAAGGAGATCATGAGATAATCTGCCTTAAGAGTCAGTAAATTGAAGATTCCATATTTCGAATAAAGCATACCCTAAGCCGCAAGGGTTGATACATTTCCTTACCATAGGTTAATGGGAAAGTAACCGAGACGAAGGGAAATACATACGGCAACCAAATATGTGTAATAGGATGATCAAGTCATTAATCTAACTAGCTCTGGGGCAACAAAGCATTGTTAGTGCTCTGTGTTGTCATTAAATGGGTTGTGGGATTGTTGGGCCCGGGCCCGAGCCCATTTATATCAGAGGCTATGTTGGACCTAATCGGTCACACACTAACACCTTACAGTCATGATGATCTAGCATTAAAGGTATTGGGCCTAATAATTGTTGTTAGCCCAAGAAGCTGTTTGGAAGCCCACCTAAAGGGAAGAGGGCGCATGGATCATGTAATGGGCTTGGATGGTCCAAGACATTGCTAATTAATTTAATTAGTTAAATTAATTATCAAAATTTTAAATTTTGAATTTTGAATTTGAAATTTGAATTTGTAATTTAAATTTGGAAATTCGAATTTTGAATTTGAAATTTGAATTTTGAATTTTGAAATTTGAATTTTGAAATTTGGATTTTGAATTTGAATTTTGAATTTGAATTTTGAATTTAAATGTTTGACCGTTTAAATTTAAATGTTTGAAATCGAATTTGAATTGGCTATAAAAAGTTCTTTCATAAAAAAGGATAAGATGAGATCTTGTTGGAACAAACCTCCTGCATCAAGAGAAGATATTTGATCTCATCCAAAGAAGATTTTGTGCGCTACTTTGGTTGGAGAAGAGTGTCATCTTGTCAACCAAATATGCTCCAATTCGGATTTGGTTGGTTGAGAGAATCAGTGAGTGAGTTAGTTCAAATTTGAATGCAACTACTCAACGTATCTGAACTCCTTTTGGGACTGAATGGGGCGCACAGTATGAATGGTCATGTGATGACCATTAGGTCAGAATCTTAATTAGATAAAGACCTAATCTCATAAGGATTCAAAGGGGAGGTTGTTGGGAATTTTGAATTGCAACAACTCCTTTATCTCCTCATTGTTGTACGCAAATTTGGTTGAATTTTTGAATTGAAAAATCCTCTCATTCTCTCCCACACTCTCTTGTGCGCATAAGTGGGGAAATCTCCTTAGGGTTTTCACAATAACACCTAGCCAATTCTACTCCATTCCATGCACCACTCTTGTGAAGTTTTCATGCTGAAGACTTCACTCTTCTCAACACATAAACCTAGCCTCCTTCTTCACCTATTGAGCGCATAGCAAGCCTCTCTGTGGAGGTCATTTGGTGGCTTCCAAGAAGGAGTTCTTGCATCTTGACCTGGGTGGTGTGGATCAACGTTAGAGGGTTTGAACCCTTAAAACCTGACAGTGATCTTCTTGGTGATCGGATCATAAACAAGGTGACATCATGCTGTCTTAAAGCATGAGATTTGTATGCATGTGTGTTTCCGCTTGGAAAATTTTTTTGTTTTTCATTCTCACATGCTTGGGCCTTCAAGGCCAGTTTACTTTCAAGTGGTATCAAAGCCCAGTTGCTTTCCCATCAGCGGGTGATGGTACCTTGTTTGTGAAAAATGTTTTTCACGGTAAAAAATCTTTAAAGGGTTAAAGTTTGAATTCTGCATATGGATTTTGAATTACAAATGCTTTAAATTGTTAAAGTTTTTGTTTTTATGAACATGTTAATACGATTGCTATGTTCATATATCTATTGTTAGCATATGGGTGTCCTAGAGACAATCTTTTGATTAAATAAAGGACACTAGATGTAGAACTTTATTTGTCGCAAATAAATGAAAGCACTATTTATTCAGTTTCATATTGTGTCTTGATATTACTTTTAATATTATATGAACGAACTGGATAAACCCCTTGGAATAGAACAGGTATCTATTGAGTATCTGTGATGAGATCACGATCATGAGGATTCAAGGATATTGCATGCCTATTCCTAATTATATGTTCCTAGTCTAGAGACACTGAGTTTGGGGATCAGTGATCTCGAGTAAAGACTAATACGACTTATCTACTTGTATATGGATGCAAGGTAAAGACCTCATGAGCTGCAGATATGGAGATATCTTAGCTAAAGTCGTGGGTGGACCTATAAGAGTATAGCTCGCACTGAACAGACCCAAAAAGAGACTCTATGAGGAAATCTCACAGATAGTGTCATTAGAGTAATCTCTTTATGTTTGGGTATGTCTTTCCTTAGACCAGAAGTTATTATCTAGACTGTGTTCTTGAAGGCATGTTTTGATTGTATGCCTCGTCTGCCTGAAACATGGAGACTCATAGGTATACTGTTGGGCGTGTCCTTAAAGGGCACAGGGCTAGGGTAATAAGCTGAAGGAATTCATCAAATCTCTGGGAGAGATTAGGTTATCTGTAAACCGGAGAAATCGGGATGACATTTACAGGGACTCGGGAATCTATGCATAGTAAAAGAGATCATGAGATGACCTGCCTTTAGAGTCAGTAAATTGAAGATTCCTTATTTCGAATAAAGCTTACCCTAAACCGCAGGGGTTGATACATTTCCTTACCTTAGGTTAATGGGAAGATAACCGAGACGAAGGGAAATACATACGGTAACCAAATATGTGCAATAGGATGATCAAGTCATTAATCTGACTAGTTCTGGGGCAACAAAGCATTGCTAGTGCTATGTGTTGTCATTAATTGGGTTGTGGGCTTGTTGGGCCCAAGCCCAGTTATGTCAGAAGCTAAGTTGGACCTAATGGGTCGCACACTAACACCTTATAGTCATGATGGACTAGCTTTAAAGGTATTGGGCCTAATAATGGTTGTTAGCCTAAGAAACTGTTTGGAAGCCCACCTAAATGGGTGGGTGGTGCATGGAGCTTAGTAATGGGCTTGGATAGTCCAAGCCATTACTAATTAATTTAATTAGTTAAATTAATAATCAAATATTTGAATTTTGAATTTGAATTTTGAATTTTGAAATTTGAAATTTGAAATTGGAATTTGAATTTCGAAATTCGAATTTTGAATTTGGAATTTGAAATTTGGAATTTGAATTTGGAATTTGAATTTTGAAATTTGAATTTTGAATTTGAAATTTGAAATTTTGAATTTTGAATTTGAATGTTTGAACATTTGAATTCAAGTGTTTGAATTCGAATTTGAATTGGCTTTGAAAAGTTGTTTCATAACAAAAGGATAAGACAGGATCTTATTGGAGCATATTCCTTGGATCAAGAAGCATCTTTGGAGCACATCCTTGGGCTATTTGGTGCGCAAATTTGAGCGATAAGGATGTCATCTTATCACTTAAAACAAAGCTCCATTCAGATTTGGTGGTTGAGGGAATCAGTGGGTGAGTTGATTCAAATTTTGAATGCAACTACTCAATATATTTGGACCCCTTCTAGGGCTGAATTATGCGCATGAAAAGTATACTATATGATAGTTTATAAATTTAAGTTTAAATTATTTTGAAGTTAATTTCAATAAGATTGGAGGTTGTTGGCAAAATTGGTTTTGCAACAGCTCCACCTTATCCTCCCCTGTTCCATGCGCAAATTTCAAATGTGCTTGAAAGTTGGTTTTCATTTTGAATGAATTAAATTCTCTCCTCCTCTCATCAAGGTGTGCGCATATATACAGGTTCCTCACCTTAGGGTTTTGTTAATAAAACCTAGCCTACTCTCCTTCATCTCATGCACCATTCTGTAGGGTAGTTCACTACACCTCTCCAAACAGAATACCTAGCCTCCACCTTCACCACTTGTGCGCATAGCAAGCCTCACTGTGGTGTTCATCTGGTGGCTTTCAAGAAGGGGTTCTTGCATCATTGACGAATGGTGGTGTGGATCACCATTAGAGGGTTTGAACCCTTCAAGCCTGACATCTGATCTCCCTGACTGATCAGGCCAAGAACAAGGTAACATCATGTTGTCTTAAAGCATGAACCTATGTGTGCATGTATGTTCCGCAGTAAAAAATTTTGTTTTTACACCTTACATGCATCGGCCTTCAAAGGCCAGTTTACTTTCAAGTGGTATCAGAGCCCGTTGCTTTACCATCGGCAGGTGATGGTACCTTGTTTGTGAAAGGAGTTTTTCACGGTCAAAAATCTTTAAATGGTTAAAGTTTAAATTCTGCATATGGATTTTGAATCACAAATCCTTTAAAGTGTTAAAGTTTTTGTTTTTATGAACATGTAAATTTGATTCTATGTTTATAAAACATTATGCATTATGGTTTAGTTTCTTTTTCTTTATGAAAGTTTTAAAAGGAACACCCTTTTTGATAGGGTAGATTCGGCCATGGAGGGTACTAAGAGTACCTTGAATGATTTCTTATTTTTCTCCATGAATTGTGTCATGTTTATATGCATGAAATTTTGTGACAAAATTTATCATATAGTCACCTATATGATTCGGCCATGAAGGAGTTTATGGCTACATGCATGGTTTAATTTTGTTTTCTTTGAGAAAGAATTAACAAAATTTGAATTAAAATTGTTTTTTAAATTTGGCCAATGAGAAATTTAAGATTATGAATATTGATGATATTTTGATGTTTAAATGTTAAATGTCAAAATATATGTGAAAATATTATGTGAAAATATTATGTGATAATATAATGTTTGTGTTTGCAAGTTTTGAACTTTTCAGGTACAAACAGGAAGGGGATGGTCATGGTGCCCGGATTTGAATTTTTGAATTTTAAATTAATATGTAATCGCGCCCTTTAATTTACAAGTGTATTTGTAATTTAAATTTTGTAACTTTGTCCCTCCAAAGATGTTTTAGAGTTTCTTTGATTATGTGTAATTAGAGAAATAGGCTAGTGGCGTATAGACAACAAGCGGCCATTGCTTAAAGAAGCAAAAAGGACAAAAGCGCGAGCACCATGGCTATCTCAATATAAACTGTTTATATGCATGTATGATTAGAACGTCTAGTATGTATGAATTGGGCAAACCGCGTTTTGTATGGTTATTATGTTTGTCCAATAGCGACTAGTGTATACCGATAGATGTTTGACATAGGTAACGACTAGCATGATAACTTACAATATGTGTTTGATGGGACCTAATTAACCTTAAAATAAAAGGAACCCTTAAAAGGAATAAATAATTAAGCATATGATTACCTCCCACCACCAATGCTATTCAAAACTCTTCTACATAGTGGTGCTCCACAACTCAGTTGGGACCCACTGTTTCGTTGAGCTAGAGTAGTGTTTGAAGTGTAAGACACTTAGGGTGCTGGTTTAATGCTTAACTAAGACATAAGTTGCTGGCACAGCCGGGCTTATGTGCTTAGGGTAATGGTGCTAGGTTGGTTGCATGAGATGCACCACTAAGTGACAAAGAGTTGTCAACCTAATGTTAAGAGAGGGTATGTGTAACACCCACTCTTGTATGCATCCAAGAGGGTCGTTTGCTAAATCGTATTAGAGTTGCAGCGGTATGGAACACATTAATTATAAAACTTTATTATTTATTATAGAATTTGAAGCTTAAAAAAATTTCCAGATTTGATTCGTATAAAATCCTTTTGGAAAGAATGAAATCATTATCAACCGTAGGAAATTTCAGATATAAAACCCTTTGCTGAATTTTCTAAACTTTTCAGAAAACCTTGCCCTCTTATAAAATCTGTATAAAATCGAATTCAGATGCGAAAAAAAATATTCCAAGCTTCTGAAAAACTAGACATCCGGGGCTTTGCGTACATATAAATTATGCACGATTCGGAGATGAATAGCCCCACGGAACAGGACGCGTAAGACGCTCATGAATCCTGTCCGTTTTTCTGGAATCAGACTGTGAGGCGGAGCTTACTGGAGTTCGTACAAGTTTCGAATAGTAATGAGACCTGCACAGTTTGAAAGTACATTCTTGGGGCTTCGCGTGCATATAAAATAATAGTAAATCGGAGTTCGTTTGCCCCTTGAACATGACCCGTAAAGTACCGGTAAAACTGTTAAAATTCAGCACCTAATAAAACGTTCAAAAATCACTTTCGCAAAACGTTTTCCAAAACAGCCGCTGTTCATAAGAGTTCAAAGTAAAATAGAGATAATAATATCTACAGTCATCCAAGAGTACCAAAATATTAAGCATTACAGTCATCCAATCAATCAAACAGTAACAACGAAATTCCATGCATCAGCAAGCAACAGCAAACATCACTTCTTCAAATGCTTTTTCGTCCTCTTGCCATTTAGGAAAAATAGCAGCCCCAAAGGGGTGAGAATAATCCCAGTAGTGTGGCAACAAAACCAGTAATATAACAGTATTAACTAGGCACAAAATCATAAACAGTCACTTCAACATATCCTTGTTCCTTTTCCTCTTTATCATATTCATATATTGCGTATATAACGCCTTTCCTTTGCGCTTTTAGCACCGTCGTGCGCGCACTTCACAGTGGAATCAATTATACCCTTGGCACCTGAGCTCCATGTGGATTCCAACTGTGGGCCTATGCGGACTGATGCCAAGTGTCCCATACCCCGGTACCTTGGGGATGCCTATATGATGCTTGCTCAAACACATGGTCCTGTACATAACTATTCTAAAACAAGACCTATATTTTCATGATACATGCATGTCATGCTATGCTTTCACACACAAAGCGTAAAAATGCGGTATGATGTAAGGTGCATGCTTATATACCTTTCATATGCGTTATGCTGCCACATAACGTCTTTATCTCATAATCATATAGCCATCATGGCACATTTTTGGCAGTTTCCTTTCATCATAATGGAACATACTATTTTTACGGCATATGGAGCATCATGTCACAATTTTATACCAGTAGTCAATAGTTACATTAGGCAATATCGCCTGACACTTACCTCAAGTCTTTAACATTCTTTTTAACCAAGCATTCCAAACATCATCAAACAGTCCGATCTTAAGGGACCTTGGGCACCTAAACAAACATATGCACCAAATCAGAATTTATTACATATATTTCCTATGCCTTACTAAGCTTTTCCCTCCTCCTAGATTCTGGGCTTATAAACGGTTTCTTATCCAATAATTATGTGTCACTTCTTTATTATTTTTATGCTGTTATTTACAATGTCACGGACATAAGGTATGCTAGTTATAAATCTATTCAAGGTGTGACCAAGGCTACTTACAGAACCAAAAGAAATGAGAACAAGGTACAATCTCCATTCAATTGCATAAAGAGACCGGACACAGGTAAGTAAAAGGGGTTCGTACTTCCAAATTTATTTTCATCCTACACTTCTAACTGATTTATTATACTTTAATATCAATAGTTCTCTGCCTTATATTTTACTCTAACAATTGCATAACATGTGACTTAATCCCAATGTCACTTTGGGGCGTACAGCTTCTATTTTAAAACTGTTATCTTAAAAGTCCCAAGCATACAGGTTCCACTTGTACAGCCGATCACCTAGGAGCTTAACATGGTTAATTATACACATGTTCTCCACGGTTTAGGAGGGTGATAATGAAATCTATCATGCTGTCTAAATAGTTCCTAGCGCATACAGGGGTTAGTTCACCAACTCGGTGCTTACAAGTTTTATCTACAAACACTACCAATACCACTTAGACCTGATTCATGTACTCTTCAGCCTGCTTTTTATATATATATATTCTTTTAAGCATATGCAAAGCCTATCAACTTTTTAACACATGCAAGTCCCACTAAATATTCCTAATCCGAGGGCAATCCAATAAGATTAATGGGAGCTATTTCCAAGCTCTCAATTCGATTCTCCTAGTGCTTACAAGCATCAAGTCCCTGAGGTTTTCCAACGGCAGAAAGCAAAAGAGAGGGAGGACAAACGTCTTCTCCTAGTGTAAATTAAAAGGCCGAATCAGAGGGGAAGAAGAGAGAGTTTAGTTTCAGATTCCTACCTTTCGTGTGTTCCCAAGCTGCTCCCCAAGTCAGTCCAAGCTCGCCAACCAGAAGAGAGGTAGTGGTTTAACCTTCCCACAAGAAAACCAATAAGAACAGAGAGCACATAAAGAACAGCCCTCTCTTGCCCTCATGAACCGAAATCAGAAAGCAAGTAAGATGTGAACTACTCACTTGTTCTACCATGCAATGGAAGGTAAATCAGAATTTTTAAGGATGAAGGTCTTCCTTGTCCGAAGTCATGCTTGAGGCTGCATGCAGGAGAGTTCCATTAGGAGCCAAAAGAAGTAATCTGCATGCTATTGAATCTCCTCATCAAGTCAAGGAGGAAAAGATGAACGAGGGAGTAGGAAGTTTCTACACCACTATGACTGGAAGAACACTACTGAACAAGAAAATAGGAAGGATGGACTCATATTGTGCTCTCCTTGGCCGCTGCCACTCCTCCAAATCATGCAGAGAAGGGAGTGGAAGATGTGTGTGTGTGGTATTCATGTTTCCTTTCCAAAAACATGCGGCTTAAGGAAGGGAATGAGGGGAGGAACAGCGGTCTTAAGTTCAGCTGACAGAGATAGAGTGGTGGAGAGACTCATGCATGTACCCACAAGTTTCAAAATCGGTTTACAGCAAACAGCCACCAAGGGTTCCGTTAAAAATTCTCAAGCTCCTAGCAGGTCTTCAAGGCTACGAAATCTGGTGAAGGTTGGCAAGGATGTACGAACACTATACTTTCTTGGTTTGAGTCTGACCGTGCACAAGTGAGGCAAAAAGGTTGGTGCTAGGCTTGGGTCACGTCTGCATGCAGTGGAGGAAAGCATCAAACTGAGCCACATCAAGTGCAGCAAGGAGAGAGACTTAGTAAGAGTTGGCTCAGGAGAAATAATAAGAAAGAGACGAATACATCAGCTCCTAGTTGGAGGACGTTCGGCCAAATGAAGAAGAAGAGAATAATGGAGACTTAGGTGCTGATTCTTCTTTGGGCTCTTGACTTTGGTGGGGTGCTGGAGGGAATGACAATGGCATGCGATCTGAGTGACTAAGAAGGAGAGGTGAGCTGAGCTTTGATTCTAAATCAAGGTAACAGTCGGTCCTTGCTTGGGTCTTGGGTGAGCGTATGGAAGGAGAGGTAAGGGGGGAATAACACTGATTAGTATTCTCGACCATTAACCAGAAAAGAACTCTGGTTTCTTCCCATTGAGCGCACAGGGAGGATGATGAGTTGAAAGAGTAAGGTTAGCTTGAGACTCATTAGAAAGTAGGCATCCAGATTCATCCACAAGGCGTTCGGTGAAGGAAGCAAGGGGCTAAGTTTGATTCAATGGAAAGGGGATGAGTAGGTTGGGTCTTATTTGAGTCCCCACACTAAGCGCATGGAAGGAAGAAGAGGGTGATGAACTTTTGCACAATCTGAACCTATGCCCAGCAATTAAAAAGAAACAGATTTGGTGTCCTAGAGGTGCGCAAGTAGAGAGGTGGGGAGGAGAATGGCGTGGCAGTCATGCAAGAGAATGGACAAGGTAGATGGCACACAAGCAATGCCATGAAGAGCTAGGTGGCTTTCATGCAAAGGAGAGGGGGAGGAGGTGGCGTACATGCAGCAAAAAGGGGCTAAGAGGCCTGCACAGGCTGAAATGTGCAGCCTGAGTGGGTTAGGTTACTGCAAAAGCAAGTCAGAATTTTGCCTTCATTATGCGCACAGGAAATGATGAGGAAGTGGCGTGACTTGTGGTTGTCTTAAGACACAAGCCATCAGCTTGCTCACTGACCAAGGTAGCGCAAGAATCAAAGGAAAAAGGGTTGACTAAAAAGGATAACAAAGCTGATTGCTTTAGCTACTACTACAAGTAATAGCAACTTTCCCCCTGTACTTGGCGCATCCAGAGAAGATAAAAATGGATAGGTGGCTTCTAGAAAAATAATATGTAGGTTACCTTGAATAAAGAAAAGACAATATTAGAGCATTAAGGCTCCAATTCACGGACAAGTGGCCCGCGCCCTTCCAGTGAGAAGACCCAAAGAGAGATGTCCAAAGGCTGATCTATTTTAAGTGCGTACAACCTACTACTTCATCTATCACATACCTTCTAATTGTAATTTAAGTGCAAACTAAAGCCTTTATATGCTATGATTAAATTAATTCCATTCCCTTTTTAACTAAAGTTTGAGTTCTTAAAATAATTAGATTCATACACTCACTCCTAATTATGCGGGATGTTACACTCCTCCCACCAAAATTGAAGTTTGTCCCCAAACTTAGTCCTATCAATTTTTGCTAACTACTAAAGACGAATTCCAACCCACATACCTTCATGCAGGACAAGATCTCACCTACAGCTAAGCCACTATCAAAACAATCAATCAATTCAGAATATTATAAATGAATCGTGCTTCACAAATTCATCAGATGAAATATATCAAAAATCTTGCTTGCACGGAGGGAATAGAAAATTTTGATTTACACCAGGTTAAAGACTACACGGCCACAGAGATGAAATAAGATTGACCAAGAAACTCCAATCATCAATAGTTTGTAAAGAAGCTTAGGGTATTGGTGCACACTTAGGAAGTAACTAAACAGATCTATTTGCACAATAATTCTGCACTATTTAAATTCTACGTTTGATGATTGACAGAACAAAACAGCCACCTATGTTTTCTACTTTCATGCTCTCCTTTAAGGCTTAAAGAAATTCTATTCTAGTGATCAAACAAGATGTGAACCCGGTCCCATGCCAGCCTACCGTTGGTCATCCTTCAAAGTTATTATTTACGTTTCTTATTCATTACGTGTGTCCACTTTAATAGCATGCCATTTCTCTTATTTGCCCGCCTGCTATTCTTACTCTACTAAAAATACATGTAATTACCTACAAGGTGACCTTTAGATTTTATGCATTCAAAGTGTAGAGTCAGTAGTTTGGTTCGTCAGATTATTTCCCAATTGATACAAACAAAATATTACAATCCCTACTTAGACAAATTTCAAATCGGATCTAGCTGCCCACTACTTGCACAGACAGAACTAATTGTGAGCTTCATTATACTCATTTTATCCATACCTAAAAGAAGTTTCAATTTAATGAACACTTCACAGCTAATTACCTGACTACAGACTTTCACAAGTTAATTGTCTACAGAAAATTAAGTAAATATAACAGGACGCCTCAGATTCTAATTTTACAATGTAGAAGGGTTTTAGCAAATACACAGAGGTTCATCACAGACAAAAGTTCGGCAAATGTTTTTATTTCTAGAGATCTCAGTCCCTCACTATTGAGGTATAAAAATTTTAACAGCATCAATCAAGTTAACAGCACACTAATTGCTACTATCTTGTGGAAACGGAATTACATTAATGAGTACTGTTTGCACTAATTAAATGGGTACCATTAGGTGCATGGGGAGGCAATGGCAGCCTAGGTTAAGTGGCCAACATAAGCATGCAGAAATTCTGCACAAACAGGCGCACAATGGAGGTGTGTGAAGGTGGGTGTGGCCATGTGTTCTTCATGCAATCAAGATGGAACCAAATGGGTGCACATGCCTTGACGTAAAGGGGTCTCTTGACACCTAAGGACATGCAATGGCCGACCAAGTTGCTTAGAAGAAACCAATGCAGAATTGTTTTCTTTCTTCCAAGCATTGTGCGCACAAAAGGGGAGAAAAAATATACAAGGGTAATGTGACTTGTTAAGTGGGGTTTCTACCCAACAAATGTTGCCAAAAGGATCCTTGATGAGGTTGTGATGATGGACAAGATTTCGGGCTGAACAATTGCCTACACAAGGTCATGAGGCCGTGACACTAAGGAGAGGAAAAGACTCCAAAATATATTTGAGTCCAAGATCTATGTAGTTTTATGACAAGTCCAAAAGTCTAAGTTTTAATGCTTGCTAATAATTCTGTTTCATCTATTTTTGCTTCGTTTGCTATACCAGACCACCTAATAGCAAGATC
>JAVKPL010004186.1:0-21362 GCA_032173675.1 Gastrolobium villosum
TCAGGCCAAACCATTGGGCCACCTCCTTTCGAGCCCATTGCCGCAATCCGCACGGAGCCAGACTTTCAGACTTGAGGACAAGTCTGTTGTTGGGGAGCACAGTAATGTTACGGGCTACAGGAATAGTAGGAGCCCATTTAGCGAACGGTTGGGTAAGGGTAGAATAACTAAGCAACCAGATCACTTTAAGGACTTTGTTATGGGCTAAATTACTCAGCATGTCCAGTGGATAAAAAGCATATTAGAACATATGGGCTAAGGCCATTTTATCATTTCTGATTATCTTTTGTAATTACAAATAGCCTGGGAGGCGTTAAAGAAAATATAGAAAATTCAGACAACTCTTCTCTCTTCTCTTTTCTTCATCTCTCTCTTTTTCTTTTCTCTCAAATTCACACTGTGTAAAACGGTGATCCCTCAGCACTGTTACAAACGCACCACGAACGGTCGCAAAATCCGCTATACGGTTGATCTTCCAGGCTATGACTCAAGGGGATCAGGGAGTCGTGTGGGCAACCGTTCAGATGATGAACATTGCCTCTTTGTGTTTCTGATTTCTGAAACCCTAGGAGGCACAAGGGAGAAAAAGGTCCTTATATACCCCTACCCAATCCCATTAACCCTAAGCTTCATGGGTTAATTGGTCTTTGGGCTCACTCACTAAAGTCATTGGGCTTAGTGAATAAAGAGCATACCCAACACAATCAACAGCCCAAACGAACACAACAGTATGCCAGAAGAATTCACACCGGAGGATGAAGAACAGTATGCAATATCGGAAGAACAAAAATTCCGGCAGAGATTTAGTGCAAAAAAACCGGATAGATTTCTGAATGTGTCAGTGTCTATTTATAGACACTGACCGGTCACGATGAGCAGTCACCAGCGGCGAACCGCCGTGTCTGACGGTGGCGAACGGGTGTGACCGGTGACCGTTCCGATGAACAGGTACAACCGGTGACCGGTTCGGCGAGTAGACACCTCCTTTAACCGGTTCGCGAAAAGGAAGAACCGGTTCGGTTCAAAAACCGGCGGGTGGGTTCGAATTTTGGAGGGAAGCAACGTTTGGACAAAAAATAAAAATAATTTAATAAAAAATTATTTTTTATTACACACAACCGAACCGAACCGAACCGGCCGGACGGACATTCGAATGTCCAATGTGGACAAAATAGGGTTCAACAACAAATATATATTTTAATGGAAACTATATTCTCTATTCGATACACAATCTCCACAAAATTCTGTGGCTTCCTATGATATTTGGCTCAATAGTATCTTGCAACAAAAGGACACGATGAACAATATTCGTAAAGGGCCAATTAAGGAGATGGAGGTGGGAGTTTATATACTCTCCCACTTTCTACCAATTGTCCAATGTGATGACTTTGTTAAACAACCCACACAACTCTTCATCTTCCCTTTTCTCTTTTTCTCTATTAACCCACTTCTTATTCATAACCAATGGATCATTGTATATTAATCTCATTAATTCCAACAATATATATATATATATATATATATATATATATTGAGATGAAACATTTCACATGCACCTATCTGCATTTCTTTGCAATATTGTTATTTTCATTTCTCACAACATGTCACGTAAAGCGAAGATAGAGTTGACAGTATGCAGAACAAGAAATTTAATACATTAACTATCTTACATCCCAGCCAAATAATTAAAAGTTTGACATCAATCCAATTAGAACAACCATTACACAAGTAATACAAAACAATGAAACTTATACAGAGAGTATGTAAGTGAAACATTGGAAAACATTATGAACATTGGATTGCACGATGCCTGTGCACGTACCCCACATTGGAAAACATTATGAACATTGGATTGCACAATGCCTGTACACGTACCCCTGCTCACTAAAGCAATATGAGATGGTGGGTATGCTCAAACCCAAACAATAAAAAAAATTAAATAATAACAATTCAAAATGAGGGTTTGTTTAACGAAATGGAATAATAGTAACAGGGTCAAAATATTACAATTAGAAGCAAAATCATGTTAAGTCATTTTTTAAAAAAAATAAAAAATAAATCAAAACACCCAAATTCTCAACTCAGACCCCTAGCTTAATCTCAAGAACACCAAAGGATACATGGGTATGGCTCAAATGAAATCCGAATCACATGTTGAGTATGGCGAGGATAGTGGTGAGAGAAAGATGAGGGTTTGAAAAAAAATAAATAAAGAAGTAAGAAATACAATTTATAAACCAAACCTTATACACGCTCAAACTCTAATAGTGGTGAAGGCCTTGGCTGAATGGATAAGAATTAGGAAGAAGAAATGATGTTGAATGAGGACACGTATTTGAAACACAAAATCAAAATGAAGAATAAAGAAGAAGGAAGATGTTTTAGCAAAAATGAGAGTGTGGAGAGAGAAAAGGAAGAGTACTCTTTTGTATTGGGTAAAATAGGTGAAATTTATACCAAATAAATAAAATAAAAAATAGGTGAAATATAGGACTTATGCAGAGGAGTCACATCAATGCTATAGAAAGGTTATTATAAGCTATTGGATAATCTCATGGGTGCAGCTAGGATTTCACCATTGAAAATTGGCTCTGCTCATAAAGCATTGCTCTAATCAAAGATTTTTTTTTATTTGTGCCAATAAGAAGAAGCCGATATGTGCAGAGAAGGATTGGGGATAAAGCAAAGAGGGGATAGGGGCAAAAAAAATAAAAAAATAATAAAATTAATAATAATAATAATAATACCTAACAACTATCAAATAAATAATTTAAGTCTCTGAAAAATTAATACGTGGTACTTCTTATTATTGTGCTACCCCAAACTTAAGTGGTTGCTCATTCTCATAGTTCACAGTTCACATTCAGCAATATAGGACCATCTTAACTCTCTAGTCACTCTTTTTTTCTTTTTTTTAAAGAACAAATTTTCATTGGTTTTAAGAAGACAACACTAATTCATGACAAAAATAAATAAATAAATAGGATTCAAGCTCACTACAACAAGTTGAAAACTACTCAGAAATTTAAAACTAAACATATTAACAGTTACACACACTAAACTAACTAAGCTACAACACCCACAAGTACATTAACTAACTAATTAACTAAACTCTTTTTTTTATCCAGCATCCAATAAAGAAATAAAAGTCTTCTCTTTATTCACATGCCTTGTCCATAAATGCTTTACCCATTGAATTTTGCATGGAAACAATTTGATTCTTATCTTGACATAATTTATAAATGACATAATTTATATCCTTTTACTCTCACAAGAGGTAGACCCACACCTTTATTTTTTCATCAACTCTTTCTCTTCATTTATCTATCTCTTTCTTTCTATTAAAATGACACAACTTTACCTCCTTTAAAATTATACACATTTTTTCCTAACTTATACATGGCTAACATATTTAACTGTTTCCAGCGAATATACCATCGGTTTAGTAAACTCCATTATTTATTTCCTAAAATAAAAAACCACCTCAGCAATAAAGGACCTCACCAAACGTTCCGCATCATGCAATCTCATCCGTCGAAGAAATATTCTTGACTGTTCATTCTACTTTATATAAGAAATGTAGTGTTTTACGTATTCTTTCGTTCACCGCCTTCATTGTTCCTTCTAATTTTCTCCTATTGATGAAGATCTCGTTCTTGCTTTGTGCCGGTGTGGCTCTTCGTGGCCATATCCGTATCGACCGGTTTCCGATCTACAAACCGATGTTGGTTTTTGGAGGGTATGGTTACCTTTCAATTCTTGTTCTGCTTCGCGCAGGTTCGATTAATTTTGCGAATATTCTATTTTTTTAATCCGTGCTTGTTATTCCATCTATGTTTCAATGGGATCTGAAGCCTGGTGACTGAGATCTACTGCTTCGAGTGTAATCTTCGTGTTCGTCAACCTTTTGGAATCACTTTCGTAGAAAAATCGTTTGGTCAAGGCTCCTGAGGCATTCATTTTGCAGGTTCTATGGAGGATCGGTGAACAAAGCGCAGTTCACGAGAACAAACGATTCCCTGCGTTTCCTAAGATATTGCATGGATGGTGAGAAATTGTGGAAGCGTTGTTGCGTTCTTCTACACCGAACCTAGCTTCTTGTTGTGAATTTATTTAATGCTGTGAAGTTTTGAGGGGGAAATATTCTGTGGAATGTAGTAGAAGATTTGAGGATGAAGGTTTGCAATACGCGAAGTGGTACTCAATTTGTGAATTTTGTCAACTGACCTTTGCCATGACAGGTGCGCTTGCATGGCAGGTCGAAAAAGTTCAATAAAAGAAGAATGTTTTTTGGTTTTGGGGGAGATCGCATGGGAATTGCCCGGGATCTCCCTCTGGTGTGTGTGATGTGCTCCTTTTCGTTCTGCTTTTTTTTCTTATTCTTCATTATCTATCTATTGCTCTGCAACGCATCACAACACTGGTCGCCAAGGATACATCTCGTGATTTACTCCATCTCCGATCAATTGAGGTATATCATCTATCAGTCTATATTAAGCAGCAAGGGTTTTGTTTTTGGGATAATCGATTCTCCTGGAGATATTTTGTCCCCTGTTGCCCACATAACCCAAATATGATCTGGTTTCCATTGGAAAAATAAAAAAAATAAAGTGGGATTCACGCTTAACAAAATTATGGATACCATGAATCCCTTAACTGATGATTATCTTAACAGATGATTGATAAGGAGGATAAAACTCTTATTCTTAAAATTAAGAAATAAGAGGTCAAGTCCTATATCAACTAAGTCTAAAATGGGTACTTTCTTTTTTCATGTTTGGAAGAATTTTATGTTGAAATTTCTTTTTCAAATGTGAAAAAATATATATATATATATCCATTTGGTTATTCTCGCAGTACCTAAGTTCGATTCCAGGAAACAAAAGCTTGTGGGCTCATCAGTTAAAAAAAAAAGGCGCTCAGCTGAACCGCTACAGTAGCGGGTAGCGGTGGCACGTTACGCGAGACATTGGCTGTAGCGGACACCACTCCCAAGTCGTAGCTGCAATACCGCTACACCGTTATACCATTATACCATTTTCGGTATCGACACCTACCGGCAGCTAACTGCTTTTCTATTGATATGTTTTTCTACCGTAAATAATAGGAGAATAGTATAAGGAGAAAAACAACCCTTTTTGCACACAAATTTTCATCTCTTTTTTTTCCTCTCTAATTTGTGATGGGTCCTGCATGTATTTCTGCAGTTGGGTAGAAATTATTTATTCGTTATTAATACAAATTTTTCTTCTCATTTTTTTGTATCTCCTCTCTCTCTCTCTCTCTCTCTCTCTCTCTCTCGTTTTGTATCAGTGGCATTGTTTTTGTATCAGTGGCAAAGGGAGGAATGATTTTTCCCGTAATCAGCAAAAAACTCTCCCATAAAAATAGGCAACATTAAATTAATGATAGTCGGTGATTCATATATGGACATTAATTTAAAGGAATGGTTGATATTTTCTGTTTCTATTTTGTAGTCGTTGTAAATTTAAAGTAATTGAAGTAGTATTAATTCCAATTTTTGGGGATGTTTATTGGCAGAGATTGCGTCGTGGAGTTCTTCAATAAATATGTTTTGAAAAAAGGTATTTGGATATTTGGTATTTATTTTGCTTTTTGGTATTTACTCAAAATGTACATGCTTGTATGATAGGTTGTTGAGGGAAACTTCAGTCCTTCTATCGGCTTCTGTCATGAGCCGGATCTAGTAGTTACTTATTTACTCATTTTTTTAATTTCGGCAACATTATGATTAATATCGTTCTGATTTTCGAGTTCTGTTTATTATTGCAACAAATTCATTGTAACCTGTGAGTGATAGATAATGTGAGCTTCCTTTTTGTAGTACTGGTTTCCTTATCATTTTTATATTTTTTTGAAAAAGGAAAAATATATCAGTAGAAAAACATACCCTCAAAATTCCGTTATTTTTCTTAACTGGCGAGCCCACGAGCTTTTGTTTTGTGTATCATTTTACATACCAATGACTATGTAA
The DNA here is from genome assembly GCA_032173675.1 of Gastrolobium villosum. Lineage (NCBI taxonomy): Eukaryota > Viridiplantae > Streptophyta > Magnoliopsida > Fabales > Fabaceae > Gastrolobium > Gastrolobium villosum. The sequence goes on from JAVKPL010004186.1 coordinate 5,996, forward strand.
CTGATGTACATCTTACATGTAAAGATGAAAACTTTCGCCAAGATTTTTGAAGCAGAGCAATGGCTATATGAAGCCTCTGCTGGCAAAAAGGTTTCTCCGGTCATCTATTGTACTGTGATATGTGGATTGTAGGACTATCTCAACTCATTTGTTAGGCGTTACTAAATCCCAGGTCAGTGGAATACCATTTTTTATCATCACGATGATTTTCGTCTTTGATGCTGCAATTTGGAGTTATGAAGTTATGTTGATATAAATCTTAAATCCTGGTATTTGGTATTAATGCTGTAATTTTGTTCGCAAATTTTTAATGGCGTAAGATAGTACGAAGTAATGAATGGTCGTTTAATCTTGATAAACGAATGGTGCTCCCGGTTTTATAGAGAAATAACAGAAAATTTGTATGTGAATGTGAGCCAGTATATGTAAGAAATTTATATTACATCCATGTATGAGAGTCTGAGACATCTAGTTCTGGGAGTGTATAAATTGCCATTGCAATCCTGAAATTGTCGTCATAAATTCATAATGACATGTAAATTTAATTGAATGTAAAAGATCACGTTATGAATTAAAATGGATTGTTCGGATAGATAAAAAGGCTATGTAACCGCTACTCTCTTCAATTTTGTCTACAGTATTTGTAAGTTCTATTTTGTCATTATTTTATAAATTTCTTAATTTTCTTGAATAGTCTGTATGCTCATAATAGTAAGTGCTCAACTTTTTTCCCAGGAAACAGTTATTGACTTTACCTACCAAAGCTGTCATTCAATTTATTGACAAAGTGAATACAATTGCGTAGATTAGTGTTATCGAAGAGAATTCTTATATGACTGCGGTTGCTACTATCATGAATTGCCTGGAAGAATTGACAATGAGTTTACATCTCCAAAGATTATTTTCTAACAATATACGTGATGCAGTAGGATGCAACGTGGGTTTGCAACCAAGAATTTATACGCCACGGTAATAGAAAGAATTTGGGACAAGCTCCATCAATGGCACAGCCAATGTCAACGAATCACAGGAAGAACAACCTTGTCATAGTCAGTACTCCCAGCTTCCACTCTTCCAAATACAATACAATAAGCTCCGGCAGGGTATCTGGTAAGAGATTAATAAGATTCGACCTAATTTTATATAGGGGAACTCATCCAGCCACAGTGCATATTTGATAGGTTGGCAATACTTAACATTTCCAAAGAACATAAGGGGGTTTAGGGATGAAAAATTTAGAGACCATGAACGATGCCTTCATAGGAAAACTTTCCTGGCAGGTTTACTCACATCCCAACGCGTTGTGGGTATTAGTAAATGGAGGAACATTCACCTTTGTACCAATAAAAGTGGAGATTCTCGTCTATGGACTAACATTTGTACGGTTTGGACTGAACTGCAAGGATCCAAAGGTTGGGAAATTGGGGATGAATATTCAATGTGCTTCATCTAGTAGTTTCTCTTTTCCAAATATTCAAAGTGGAAAGCTCGTCATCAACAACTCCTTACCAAAACCTTGATTGCCTTGTAGTGATGGCAATCCCTCGGTTCAGTTTGTCATATGGAAAGGGAGAGTTTGTTACTTAGCTCTTCGAGACAACCATATAGTTGCAGCTCATCGCTATGGAGTGAATTTTGTATTTCTTTGTTGTAGATTGGGATGTCTGGGTTACGGATAGTATTCCCCTGGAACATAGTGTTTTTCATCACTAATTGGAAGTTGTGGAACTGGTTTAATATTGTTGCTCATTAAACGATGGACCTAAAGGATCACCAGTCCATGCAACAACTATATAATAATATTAATGACTTCAGTTTGGTCATGGACGCTAACAATGGTCATTGGACTAGAGTCCCTTGAGTAGACGACAAGACAAAGGGAACGCCAGGTTTGGCAGCATGTGGAGGTATAGGTTGGGATTTGATGGCTGATGACTTGTGGGTTATTCGTATAAAATAGGGATGTGTCATGCACGACAACAAGGCTTCAAAAGAGTGATTGTGGAATGTGATTCCAAAGCTGTAATCACGCTGCATACCAAAAACGGCAGTGAACCCCGAGAGTCCCATTTATTGACTCGGATTTGGGCTTGGATATCAGTAGTTTGGTTCATTAACTTTAGCCACATATATAAGGAGAGGAACTTTTGCGCAGATTCGCTATTTAATTATCACATATCCCATCCAAACTTAGAATCATTTCATTCTGTTTCATTTGCTTATTGCAAGATTGAATATTTTGTTCATGGCTAATTATACTGTGGGCAAAAGCCGTTGCGTTGGGACTGTAAGAAAACATGATAGAAGGACTAAAGTGGCTCTTTTTTCATAATTTTAGGGACCAATTTGATCCTTTTTTATTGCATTGTTAGGGACTAAAAATGGTGTTTACTCAAAAGAAAAAGACATTCTATACACATACTTCTCCAATCAACAATACCCAAATCCAGACAATAAAATTTGAACTTCAGGAATGGAGTATTTAAAAATCTCTATTTTCTCACTTATTCAATTGCGTTGATGCTACCCATCTTATTAGTAAGAATTACTATGTAACTAAATACATTTCACATCTTATTACCAGGTATGAAAAAGATCTTACTGAAAAGCAATGCAATGAATTACATTCCAGCCAAATAAAAGCGACAAAAGAATATGATTAATTATATGGAAAATAAATCACCTCTCTTCAGAAGAAGCTCCTACCTAGTTTGCAACCTATACAATATAGGTTTATATTTTAAGGGGGAAAGGTTTAGAACAAGAATAATTGTCTGAAAAAATGTGCTTGGATGAAGGTAATGAGAAGCAAGCTATTAGAAAAACGTGGCCTGGGAGTATATAACATCAATCATAAATGAGAAAACTGAAAGGAACGCAAACATCTACGCAATAATACATTTACAACGGTTTAAAAAAAATGGTTTGTTTTTTCTGCCGTTACTGCAGCAGGCCCAATATGACGTCATTTTGGTGTAAAATCATGGTATTTTTGTAATTTTAATTTATTTTGGGTTATAATAATCTTTATATTAATACTTTTTTAAAATTTTAATATGAAAATGACGTCATTTTGGGAATAAATGTAGATAAGTTATCTGCATTAATTGGATAAACATTTTCCCCTTAAAAACAATTGTATATAGTGAAGTAGAGAAAATAACCAACAAGACCGAAAATTGAAAACCAAATAAGGGGAAGAGGAAGGGACCTTAATGAATCATTGCTTTCTTGTGGGCTTGTCGCTTGCATTTAATAACAAACTTCAACCTGCAATTGGGATGGGGGGCCCAGCACTGTTCTTCATGTCAAGACTCTCACCAGACTGATGGGTACTCGTTATTTCTCCCCCGTCTCGTCAATTGGGTGAGAGGTTGGGCTTCATTATTATTATCATTAAGTATTTGGTAAATTTGGATACCGAAGATTGTGTAGTTGTCCCCATCGTTTTATGAACATTAATGCTAGGGGGGCGCCACTTTTGATATATTTGCATGGCTGTTACGAGAAATTGCCATTTGCTTGCGGCCCTTGTCATTAATAGCATTAACTCTAAGCTTGCGGTTACTGGTTACCACATACAGGACCGCTTTTTGTGTACAGATGGGAGTAGTATAAAAATATTAGAGTAAAGTCTTTTAAATCGTTAACCAAAAAATATGGTTACAAGATGGAGGATTCTTTTGATTCCAGAGTAAGACTTCTCATCGTAGTTATTGATGGACGAAAATCAACGGTTGTCATTTATAATATAATTAATAATTAATTAATTAATTAATATAAATTCTTAAACTATAATCGTTGGATGGAAGGAAATCAAGGGTTGAGATGAGGAATAAGACTTATAAATCTTGCTCTGAAGTCAAATGATCTCTCTCCATAAAAAAAATATACTCATCTAATTAGAATATTGATCCCTCATAAATTCAAATAAAACTCACATTTAAAATAGGTCCACCTTGAATTTCATAGAGATCAAATGATTAATTTTCTTTATAAGAAAGTGAGAAGATAAACTCTACTCAAAATATTATTTTTTGTCATATTTAATTAATGATGTACTGAGTTCTGTTAGCACTGAAATATTTCCACCATCCACGGTGCTGCCAGTTGTCTTCTTCGATTGATTTGCTTGCTGACTATGGTTTCTGTATGTTCCACCGTTTGTTCGCCATTCTCTGCTCTCTCTAGTGCCGTTCGTTCGTTCGCCATTCTCTACTCTATTTTACATATGCAAACTTTAAATCTTTTCTATGAATTATTCCTTTGCTAAATTCCACCTCTTATTATATTCCTTTATTATGCCTTACTAATTATAATTTCCATTTTAGTTCTAAAGTTGATAAATGAGTACTAATGTGTTTGGCTTGTGTACGTTAAACAAGTGGTCTACATGTGCACAAAAATTATAAATTTTTTTTTGGTAATTACAATAATTATAATTTCACTTGGCCTATAGTTATGCAATTCACCAAAAGTTTGTTCCTTATTTTGAGGATTTTTTTTCTCATACTTTAACATGTTTTATAATCCACATCCACTGATCTTTTTTTTTTTTTCTGAAATTCTTTTTCATGTCCCCATATTTTTTTTTGGTACAAAGGGAGGGCAATACGCCAAAAAAACAAGGCCAAAACAACTAAAACAATAAGTTCAACAAGCCATTTCCAGCTTGCACCATTATATTATTTCTAAGATCTGAGTCTGCTAGGAACTCTACTACAAAAGAAGGTTAATTATTAAAGGTAATCATTCCACAGTACTGTTGGTAGGGCTGTCCATGGGTCAGGTCAGATCAGGTTTTTGTGCCGACTCGACCCAACTTGATTTTTATAGGTCAGGTATTTTGACCCAACCCGCTTTAATTTGATCAAAGTCAGGTCTGACTTGGTTTGGATTTTTTTGAATTAGTTCAAAATCGGGTCAGATCTGACCTGACTTGGTATCTGAAGTGAATCTAACTTGGTTTCTGAAGGGGCTCAAATTCGACCTAACCCGTTTTTGACTTGGTTTTGTCACAAAATTTCGTCGAAATTTCTACGTTTCAAACAACGAAAATTTCGCCATAACATTATTTTTTCGTTAGAATACTTTTTATCGAAAAGCGACGAAATTTTTTCTCTAATGAAAATTTTTACAAAAATAAATTTTCTATCAAAATTTAGTTTATGTCAAAAGTTTTGACGAAAATGATTTCCTCCATCAAATATTTTAAACGAAAAAAGGATTCCGTCAAAAATTTTGTCGGAATATTTTTCGTTCAAAATTTCGATAAGAATGTGTCTAACAAAAATTTCGACGGGAATTGTTTTGAGGGAAATGTTTCATTCGAAACTTTTGACGAAATTTAGATTCTCTAAAGAATTTTGACAGAATATTTTTTCCGTCAAAATTTTTACGAAAATTTTTGACGAAAATGTGTTCCGTTGAAAATTTTGATGGAAATATTTTTTATCAAAAAATTGACAAAAATATTTAGTCAAAAAATTTCGATGGAAATGTGTTTCGCTAAAAATTTTGACGAATTTTTTTTTGAGAAAAGTGTTTATCATTTTAAATGACACAACTTATATTCTTTCACTCTCACAAAGATGTGGGACCCACACCTTTATTTTTTTGTCAACTCTCTCTACTCATTTATCTATCTTTTTCTCTTTCTTAAAATGACACAACCTTACATTCTTTAAATTACACACACTTTACCCATTTTTTTTTGTCAAAAAGCTTAACGTAAATGTTTTTGTAAAACTTTAGCCGAAATTTGAATTCTGTAAAGAATTTTGATGAAATTTTTTTCCGTTAAGAAATTTCGATAGAAATGTGTTTCGTCGAAACTTTTGATAAGTATGTTTTTTTGTTAAATATTTGGACGAAATTTAGATCCTGTAAAAAAATTTGACAAAAAAGTTTTTCCGTCACATTTTTTTACAGAAATGTTCTCAGTCACAAATTTTGAAGAAAATTTTTTGATGGAAATATTGTTCGTAAAAAATTTTGACGTAATTGTTTTACGTTAAAACTTTTCTTTTAATGTAATTGTGATTTTTTTTTTCTTTTTTTTTCACATAATGGGTATGGGTCAAGTTTTTGGTCAATTGGTCATTATTGAAACAAGTCAGGTCTAAAACTGACCCAAATAAAAATGGGTCAGTATTTACACCCAGTTCAAAAAAATAGGTATTTTTGGATCAGGTCAATGTCAGATCAAGGGCAGGGCAAGTGAATCAGTTTTTTTGCACATCCCTAACTGTTGGTAGTTGAATCCCAGCTTTGTCAAACAATCAACACAATTAGTCCTTTCGCGTATGAACAATCCCGGAGCACGCGAAGGATGGTTTTCGCATGGTGAGACTCATAAAAGTGGCCCACAAACAAACGATAACCTTGATTGAAAGGGACGACCATTATGTCCTTCAAGGAATAGCCACCAATGAATATTCAGAAAACAGCAGCTTAACAACCACCGTTGGGGGCAACGTCACCCAAAACTGTGGACAGAAAGCACGAAACTTCGAACAAGTTTAACCCAGACCACCCCTATGGTTACTTGCTCCTACTACCATGCAGGTGGAAAAAACTAACATGCAAATTGTAACACCCTGTATATATCCGGTAATGTTATCATACTATCGTATTAAGCTACGCTTAATTAAAAATGCGGAATATCTTTTTCTTTTCAATTATGATGTCATTATCATTACCAACTTGCTTATTAATCAATTAATAAAAACACTGCCCGTATGTAATTGCAATAAAACAGCTAACTTGAATACCTCATTAAATAAATATCATAGGAATAAGTCTCTAGTCACGGAACTACAACACGTAGACCGGACCAACTATCAGTTTATACAACTCAGCTCAAAGTACTAACATAAAGTCACATGGACAAACCCCATGCTCACACAAATAAGGCAATAAGCCCCACATCAGTCTTAACGTTAACAACGCAATAATAAAGATGCGAAAAACATAAACAGCATCCAATCCCGTCATGCTATCATCAAGACAGTCATAACAATAATCATCAATCATGCTCTGGCCTCTTGCCACCAGAGACATCAACCCCCATACTACCTGAACCTGAAATAAGCATTCCCCAAACGTGGGGTGAGATCTTTAAACAAGAAATCTCCGTAAGACAAGGGGTCCTCAAGGATCTTCCACCACAAGCTCACTTCCATGTGCAATATAAGTTTAAAAGCAGTTCATCATCATCAGTTCTAAAATAATGCAATGCAGCAGATAATCATATCATGTGTGTCAATACTATTCTACTAGCCAGAGAAATGCAGGAATACGTCTATCTCCTACATATAGTGCAAGACGCCACTTGCATCCACCCCGGATCACCGTATCGTATGACGCCACATACTCAGGCTTACCGTCAAGATGGAACAACACATGCATATTAAAAGCCATTACATGTAAAGTTCAATCAACATTTCATATGTTCAAAAGCATGTAACACAGTATACATGTACCATACCCCCATGGGACATGGTGGAACCACAACATGGCTAAACCGAGGACACGAAAGCTTACCTTGCAAGCTAACACCCAAAGCCAAGAGTCCACAGCTCAAAGTCCAAACACAGCAGAATCACAATCTGTTATGGACCAACACTATATCAATAATCATGCATCTCAAGCATACAACTTAAAGACAACTTCTTTCCTTTACGTTTTACGTCTTAAGGCTCCATACAAGCCATAAGCCCTTAATCACTTGATTCTGACTTAGTTCATTAATTACAGAAGTCCAACTTTCTTAATCTAGGGTCCACAAACCCCCAATAGCCTACTGTTTGCATAGTAAAGCTACTGTTTTTCGAAATCCCAGAATATCCGAATATTCTTCGTGGCATATCCGGATATGCAATATCCAGATATCTCACTGACCATATCCGGATATACAATATCCGGATATCAAGGTCTCATATCCGGATATCAATATCTGAATACCATATCCGGATATCAATATCGGGATATCTGCTCGACAAATATCCGGATATTTCACGACAGAATGCAGTTCTGCATTTTCGTGAAGATATCCATCCAAGGTTTCATTTTTAACACTTCAATACGTTAAAGCATGCATTGTTATACCCTCTTTGGTTAACATACTAGTTGGTTACTTACTTAACCCATTAACACGCAAAGATAACACCTTTAACCCATTAAAACACATTATCAAGGTTGGTACAACTCACCAAAGGCTTGAAACAGAAAATGGAGGTGCTCTTGGAGCTCACAACCAACTCCAAGGTTCTAACTTCTCCCAGAAATGAAAATGGTAATCCAAGTAAGGTCTTTCTCACCAGAAGTGGCTCCTTGAAGCTACACAACAAGAACACAAAGGCTCTTTCCCTCAAAACCAAGAAACTCAACTCATTCCTCAACCAACAATGGCTGGAAGTGCAGCAATGATCCACTCTCACCCTCACAAGGTTGCTCTCAAGTGTTTACAAGGAGGAAAAGTGAAGAAAATCAAAGACGATAGCCACTTGGTCTCCAAAATGAAGAAGAGAGCTCAAGGAAGAGGCACCAGCTGCTCAGCCTCCACTCCCTCACGTGGGATTTCTGATGCCTAGGGTTTTGTGCCCATAATAGGCATATAAATAGCCAAGACAACTTAAACGCGCAGTATTAGCCTTAATTGCTACGCTTAGCATTTTAATCCCAAACTCAGGATTCTTAACCTACTCAATTTTACAAGAATTATCATATTTTTATTTTATTTTTATGAGCACCTTCCATAGCCAGTATCAGTTCTGGCATCAGATCTCATTATTTTGACTTAAAATTCGTTTTATAAGTCCTACATAATATTCTAGTAATTATCATTCACTGGTTATAATTTTTGGGGATACTTTTCCGGTACGTAGTTATACCGGGTAGCATAACCGGTATCTGCACTTTTCTTCCGAAAAGCGACTTTCAGCGTTCTTACTCACTTATTATAATTATTAAAGCCTCATAATAATTATTAGGGTCAATCATGGAATTATTTCCTAATTATCACAATTAGGTTCATTAATTATCTTAATTAGCGGTGCAGGTTCTTACATAAGTGTACGAGGACAATACCTACATATATAATGCATCAACACGATGTGGGAAATGAGCCACATGGAGCTACCAACACTTTACCAACAGAGTGCATGCAATGCAAATGTTGAAATGTTATCAGCCCAAACCACTAAAGTTAGTTGCCCTTGTGGATTCACAGAGGGAGGCAACACTTCCATGGGGCGATCGTCCACATTACTAATCTTGACATAGAGACGATACAAGGAAGCAAGCCTTTTAACCTTGCAACAAAATCAATCTCATCAATAAACATGCTGACATGGAATTGTACGGGTGCTATAAAGAAGCACTTCGGAAGCACGTTCACTAGATTTAAAAGTTAGTACCACTTACGTATGGCTGCAATTAATTTTGGAGCCAGGGTGAGTTGTCCAAAGGCACGCAGCATTATCCACAAGTTGCGATTTTCTGATGCAATCATTGCTGAAGCCAAAGGTTTCTCGGTAGGTATTTGGGATATGTGGAATGCTGATACTTTTTTGTATTAGCCTAAGGCTATGTTTAAGAGTCACTTACTTTTATGAAGGAAAAATAAAAGGAAAGGGAGGATTTTATTTATAGCTTTCTCTGTTTATGAGTTTAAAAAAATATTGGGAAAGAATTGAAATTTTTTGTAAAATCCTCCAAAACATTTCTCACCTATAAAATTAAAGTTCTCCTAATTTGGGGGATTAGGAGGAAAAATATTAGAAATTACTTATCTATCTCTAGCATTAACATTGAATTACTGGATTCATTCCCTTTTCTTAATTTATCGTTCTTTTTAACAAACCACCGTGTTATTCTTTGCTAAAATTCACTTTATTTTTTGCATTATTTTATTTATTTTCACACCACACTACACCTCAATCATTTATTCCTATGATTTTTCGTTCCTCCTTATATTATGAAGGGCTTGAATATATAATGACGCAATGAATTGTTTGTAGTTAAGCTGAACCATTTGTCACAAGGGAACACCCTTGGGATACATACGAACGTCAACCAAGACGGTTCAATACTCTTAACCTATTCTTTTCATTCTTTAACTAGCCTGAAATATTAGTTAACAATACTTTCTCCGTGGGAACGATAATCTGGGACTTAAAAACTCCGATTTATTACTTGATGCGTGCACTTGCACGAAGTAGTCTTCATTTTAAGGAACAAATGTGTTTATGGACCAAATTCGACCCAACAAGATGATTTATTCTGGCTATCTAAAGATTTCTTCATTATAGTCTCCTTGGGATCACTCCTTTCAGTCTTGTCCTCTTGACTTTGCGCTTCTTTGCTTTCTATTGGAGCTTTGACTTCCTCATTTGCTTGCTCCTTAGTCTCGTTGATATCAATATTCACACTCTTTTGCACCACTTTAGGTTTCTCATGAGGTTAGATCACCTTTTCGCTCCTAGTAATGATTGCCTTACAATGCTCCCTCGGATTAACTACGGTGTGTATAAGAAAGATGCCTTGACTCCTCTAAGCCAATTGTCTTGACAGTTGCCTAATTTGGTTCTCCAAATTCCTAATGGATGTCTAATGGTTCTTGAAAGAAGGTCTGCCCTTTTGCATGAATGCACTTGTATAATTTCTGAAGGCATTGGTTCCTTGCTTATAATCATTGGTGGTCTTGGTTAGTTGCATCAGGTGGTTGCAACTTTTGTGGTGACTTGTAAAAGAAGCCTGTGTGAGTCTTTCACTTGGGATTATACGTGTCACCATAGGGATTGTTCTCCCTCTTTTGGTTGTACCAAAGTGAGTTCACCTGAGATGGGTTATTTCCTCTAAGAGCATAACAATTGCTGCTAACATGGTTGCCTCTACAATATTCGCATACAGGCAGTTATGCTTGAATAGCAAAAACTTGAGATTTCTCAAACATGCTAGTGGGATTGGCAATTTGTTGAGACAGGAGTTTCAGTTGAGTTAGCATTGTATCATTACTCTCTAATTGAAAAACTCCTCTTTTAGGCTGTACTGGAGGGCTTTCATTCTCTAGTGAGGCCATAGACTCCAATAAGGACAATGCTTGAGTTGGCATTTTCTGTCTCAGGGAGCCTCATACAGTAACATTTACAAACATTCTTGAAGATGGTGTTATTCTATTGAAGAAAACATGAACCTTCTATCTAGGTGGCAGTTCATATTGGGGATATCTTTTAAGCAAATCCTTAAACTGCTCCTATGCAGCACACATATATTCCTCGTCCTGTTGGGTGAAATTGGTGATCTCATTCACCATCTTATTGTAATTAGCCATTGGAAAGAATTTGGCTAAGAACTTGACTGTTAGATCATCCTACATACTAATGCTACTCGCAGGCTATTGATACAACCAACTTAACGCTTTATCTTTCAGTGAGAAGTGGAACAAACTTAATCGAACGGCTTCATCAGGAATGCCATTCATCTTCACAGTGTCGCAGATTAGCAAAAACTTATGCAGATGATAATGAAGGTCCTCCATATTGCTTCCCCCGAACTGGTTCTGTTGGACCAACAAGTGTAGTGCCGACTTGATTTCAAAGTTGTTTGCCACAATTGTTTATCTTACAATGCTTGATGTGGCCCTTGTGAAGTTTAGAGTCAAGAATATGTCCATCAACTACTCTTACAATGATGGATTATTGTCTCCCATCGTGGCTTCGGCTGGTGACTGTGAACTTGAGGTTCTTGTTGTTTCTTGAGCTTAGCAAGCTTCCTGTTCCTGTTTGTAGTTTTCTTAATGTCTGGATCAAATTTTAGAGAATTAGGGTGAAATGTACCTCCAATAAAACAAAGAACAACAATTCAGCTAAAAACGATGGCATTAAGGATTTAAAGCTACGGATAATATTGGTATTAACTAATTCCCAGCAACGACGCCAAAAACTTGTTGTGCTCATGGCAAGTATACTAGTCACAGAAGTAATAAAGTGATGAGAAAGTTATTTTTTCCACGAGGATTAGGGACTCCAAACACTATTTTTACTATTCTCCATAATTTGAACAAATCAAAAATGGTTTGAGAAAAGTGATTTTTACTTGATGAAAACCTAATTAAATAAACAAAGAACAATTATGTAGTGCGATTAATTGCAAGATTAAAAATCGAACAATTAACATGTGAATTTAAAATCAAGAATGAGAACTGCAGTTAGGGTTTATTTCACCTCTGATCCCCTTTAAATGGTTCATCTCAATTCAATAACTTTCTATGCAAATTGTTTCGAACAATTCATCATCTAAGAATTAGTTGGTTAAATATCGAATGTCTTAGTTATTTAAATCTTTAACCTAATTAGAATTCTAATGTCTTATAAACCCCTCTTAGGTTAAGCCTTAAGCACGATGAATTATACAAGTTCGTAATTCCTACAAGCCTATATCTAGAACATGCAAAAATTGGTGTTCTACCCCTGTCTAGATTAAGATCCCAATATGTCTATTGTTAACCCTAACCCTCTTTATTCATATATGGTTGATCAGGTCATACAAGAATTTTAATATGCAAATCAAGATAAACATAAACAATTTGAGACATATTATTATTGAAAAGAAATTAAATCAAAGCATAAAGGTTCACTTTGGGTTCATATTCCTAACTACAAAGGCAAATTAGCCAGACATATCTGGCTTAAACAAAGCAAAGAAACAAAATAAAATAGATAAAGACATTAGGGAAGAATGATGGTTAATCTCCACCGTGAAGCTTGATTTTCCTTCAATCTTCATCTTGATCTCTCAATTTTCTTAGAGTCTCTGATCTTACCGTTCTTCAGTCGTGCTAGAATGTCTTTCGTTTCCAGATTTTTCCTTTTTGTATTGAGGAGAAAGTTTCCATAAAATCACCATCCATATCTTCAAATCCTATTCTGATCAGATGTGATTTAGATTTTGAATAATCAGACCATAGACTTGGCGCTTGTGGCGCCAACCAAAGTTGACTTTGGAGCTTTTAGCGCCATTAATGTACTTTGGTGCTTTTAGCGCCAACTTTTTAAATGGATTGATCCTCATTTACTTTGCTTCCCATTTGCTCTGCTTCCTATAACTCTCCTGCTTCCTATAACTCTCCTTGCCTCTTTAATCTTGATGTTCTTCAATAAGAAAAATTCTTACAAAACACAATAATTTCATGAAAGTAATCCTGAGAGTGAATTAACAATTTAATCACAATGTTAATGTCTTTTGGTTGAATTTAGATCAATTACTTGCTCAATTTGAACCTTATTACATAATGGATTAGGAGCACATCAGCCCATCAAGTGGACCTTGACCTACTAACTTTGTTTGCTCATAACTTCATAAAAAACTATAGCCTCTGTTGCACCAAAATCAAAACTAGATGGTCATGGGTTTTCGGGAATTGCCTCAAAGAAGTCACTGTTGTTGCGGTAACAACTCAACTTGGTTTCCATCTGTGAGATCCTTTGACCCGAAGCAAAGCATGGTATTGTAGGATGATGACCACTAATAGCTAAACCACCATTTCACCTCCATTGAATATCTCCACCTAAGTTTGTTCTTGGTCGAGATTCATTGAAGGTCTCCACCTCCACTTCAACCAGCCAACCCCTCCATCACTGACCAAGCACAAAGATGTTTGGCAGGAAGATGTCATTTCAATTTTTTTATTTAATGAACTCGGTATTTTGTGAACCGACCAGGTCATCGAATTTTAGAAAAGCAACCAAGTCAAATTGGTTCATATACATATGTGATCACTTAAACAAAATAAGTTGTTCATAATTTCATTATTTGAGAAGTAAATGGAATAGTAACGAAATTAATAAACAAGAAGTTGGTTTCATTTCATATACCTAAATTAAGAGGTTAAAATAAATCTTATTATATTTTTGTCTATCTTATTTTAAACAAAACAACAATAAAAATGGTTATAAGTTTCAACTGACTTGGGCTCAATAGATAAAAAGGGTGCAGCCCAATGTAACTTAGTTAGTTTTTCTTTTGTTGGTTCAGTTAGAAGTTAGTTAGATAGTTAGTCTTATTCTTTCATTCCTTAATTCTTCTCTGAAACTGGTTGTATAAATAAACTTCTCTATTAACTGGTTCAGTAGAATAATACAGAAAACACGTTTAATTTTGAGTTGGCTTTCCTTTCTCTCTGACCTTGCATGTTAAGATCTAATCTCTCTGATCTTGCATGTTGAAGATCTGAACTCATAAGATGGTATCAGATTTCTTCTTCCGCTGAGTGTCGCTCCTTGTTATCTTACTTTGCTGGTTCGGTTCATCCATGGCAAATCTGAACAATATTCTTCTGGATTTTTACACAAGTCCAGGTAATCTTTCTTTCTGCATCCATGTGAAAGTCTAGGCTTGGTGCTGGTTTCTCCTCCTCTTGATGAGAGGAACTATCATTCTTGGGCCAGATCCATGACTATGGCTCTTTTAACCAAAAACAAATTAGGTTTTGTAGACGGTTCTATTGCACGACCATTGGAAAATGATCCTACATTTCCAGCTTAGCAATGTTGCAACATGATAGTTTTATCTTGGATCCACCGATCGATAAGCAGTTCCATTGCTCAATCCATATTATGGATAGATCGAGCCAGTGATGCTTGGTCTGATCTTCAAGGAAGATTTTCTTATTTTGATATATTTCGCATTTCTGACTTACAAGAGGAAATATATAAAATGCAACAAGGCGATCGTTCTGTTACTGAGTTCTACACTCAGATGAAGATTATATGGGATAAACTTGAAAATTTAAAACCATTACCTACCTGTAGATGTGTTGATCAGTGTACATGTGAAGGTTACACTTTGATGAGAACCAAACAAGCATGGACACGACAAGTTTTAAAAAATTTGCGTGTCGGACACGGACCCGCTCCGACCCGCTCCGACACGCGTCCGACACGCATTCAAAATTTGGGGACACGCGGTCAACTCTCCGACACGTTCTGAAACGTTTTTCCGATACGCAGTCAACCTTTTCCGACACGCGGTCAACGCTCGGACACTTTTTTTTTTTTTACTTTATTAACTAAATATAAAAAAAATTATATATTAATTTTTTTGTATTATGAAATTTGACATGAAAAATTAACAAAGTGCGAAAAATTATTTTTATTTATATTTATGTTATGAAATTTAAATATTTGATTAGTTATATGACTTATTATAGACTCTTATATGTATTAGATATAAATTATATTATATAAGTTAAAAAATTTATTTAATATCAAAACGTGTCCCAATGTGTCAAAATATGACATTTTTAGAATTAACGTGTCGGCGTGTCGTGTCATGTCCCGTGTCAATGTCGATGCATCATAGATGA
>JAVKPL010004187.1:0-21485 GCA_032173675.1 Gastrolobium villosum
AAAGTCGTTAATTATAACTGGAATGAAAGTTCAAGATATAAAATATAACTTACACTCATATAAATTAATATTATATATATCCAACCAGTCTCCTAGTCGAATTTGACAAAGTTTTACAAGCTAATTCTGTTCCTAGGTTTTTCCCTTTCGGTCCCTTTCTTCTTGTTTTCCATGTATGAAAAATGAAATTGACATATTTAAAAAAATAAATAAATGGATATCAACGGTGTCTGAAATCTTAATCAGCTTCATTAATCTATTTTTTTTTTTCAAAAGATTCTAGCGTATTTGCAAATGCGAGATGTAAGATTTCTTTACAACTTTATACATTCTTTATTTGTTCTGTATGAACATTAGTATGTTTATCGTATGGTTCTAATCTGTCCTTTTCTTAATTATGGCCTTTGGTATATATAGCACTTCCATAGGTGGTTATTGTGAACGTGGATAGTTAAGGAACCTCATCATGTAATCGACCCTTCCATAGGTGGTTATTGTGAACGTGGGTAGTTAAGGAACCCCATCATGTAATCGTGGTAGGGCCCACTTTAGCTTATCATATTTTGGCCAGCTTCTCTTCCGAGTAAAACCCCCTCCGAGTTCTATCAGCTCTTCTCCTTGACTATCTATTCCCGGATGTATAAACCCGGAACATTAAGCCCCAAGCTCGGAGAGCAATGTCTATTTTACTCTGAGTTTACAAGTTATTTTACCTCTTATAATTTCTCTTTATTATCTGTCAGCATCCTCATTAAATGCTTCCTACTTATAATCCTGATTGCCATTTGTCACTTTCTTGTTGCCTTGATTCTCCCAACGGCTGCCCATCTGAAATGTCATATCCTGACAGCCATCATTGTCTTTCGAAATTCGAAAATCTAGTTACTTTTTCGCCCCTCTTTATGATATTCCCATTCACTCCTTTTATTTTATTTTCTCCTTAAAACTCCTAACCTCGTTCCCATCATCTTCTTCTTCGTCCCTTTCTCTTTTAAGTTTTTTGTTTGCTATTCTTTCTGTACTTTCTTGACATTCTTTGTGCGAACTTGGTGTGACTCTGTTGCGTTTAGTTGCTGTTCTTCGTCGAACTACTTTGCTACATTTGGTTGTTGTTCGTCGTCGAACTACTCTGCTACATTTGGTTGTTGTTCGTCCTCAGATTATACAAGTAAGTGCTTTCATCTTTGCTGTTGCTTTTGTTTCTTCTTTCTTGCTTAACTTTACCCTTTACCCTATAAAAACTATGACTTGCTTCTTTAAACATGATCCTGAAAAACTTACATATTCTCTTGATAAAGACCTTCTTTGTATTTATTCTTTCATCTTCTTTAAGACTTCTTTTCTGGCTTTATGCGTTCTGTACGGACTAGGAATACCCTTATAACCACTAGTAACCATCATTTTCTTCAGTTGAACTTTTTAACTTGTAATATGTCTTCTAAACTAGCTTTAACTGGTACCTTTCTGTCCAGGCCATGCCGCCGAGGAATCGTCCCTACCGTTCACTTCCACTTTCTCGGTTATGACGTCATTAACCTTAGCCAACTTGATTACTTAATAAATTTCATAAAATACTGCCTATATGTAAGTTGCAAGACAACTAACTGAAACACCTCATGTATATTAAATAAGTGAGTATCTAAGTCATAGGACTACAACACATAGCCTGGACCAAAATCCTGATACATTAATACAACTTTAGCTAAAAAGACAATAACAATCCATGTGGCATGGACAAACCCCATGCTCACCAAATAAGGCACAATGCCCAACAACAGTCTCAATATAATCATAACTGAAAACATAAACAGCAGTCAATTAACCAGCAACCATCATGTCAGCAAAGCACAGATAAATCTAACTCAGCTCTGGCCTCCTACCACCTGAGCCCTCAACATTACCTGAACCTGAAATAAGCATCCCTAAACGTGGGGTGAGATCTCTAAACAAGAAATCTCAGTAAGGCAAGGGGTCCTCAAGGATCTTCCACCCCAAGCTCACTTACATGTGTAATATAAGTTCAAAAACAGTATTTACAATATAAGTTCCAAAACTATGCAGTGCAACAGATATTCATGCCATGTGTGTTTATACAATCTACTGGCCAGAGAAATGCAGGAATACGTCTATACCCACATAAGTACAAGGAACACCGCTTGCACCTCACCCACAGCCTCACCATCTTGTATGTACCACATACTCAGGCTTACCGTATAGGTGGACATCACATGCATATCATAAAAGCACATTGCATATAATAGCTCAACAGCATTTCCAAAACATCAAAGCATGTAACAAAGCTTGCATAAACCACATCCCCATGGGACATGGTGGAACCACAACATGGCTAAACCGAGGACACGAAAGCTTACCTTGCAAGCTAGCTATCCAAGCCAAGAGTCCGCACAAACTCAAAGACCAAACACAGTAGAATCACAATCTGTTTTAGACCAATAATTATATCAATATTCATATTCTAATATTTACAAATGTTAAAATAGACATCTTGAGGTTTCCAACGATATACTTTATGTCTCAATCGGAGTTGTATAACTCCGGTTATGTTTTATGCAAGGTTCTTACAACAAGCTGAATTTCCAGCAATGGGGGTCGCGACTTCAAACATAAACTCAGAGAAATACACTTATCCAATGGATATGAAAATTTACAGGGTTGTATCCCTATGTGTTAGCTTCACATAGGTCCAAACCTCACTCAATTTAGAGCTCTGTAGCTCGAGATATCGCAATTTTACTAAACTAGGTTGCTACTGTCTCGTGAAGTATTCGATTACTGCATTTTCACATAAAAGTATTTGAATACTGCCCGAAAAGTATTCGAATACTTCTTCGAAAGAATGCAGAAAATTGAGTTTTAAAGGTAAAATCGACCTCTAATGATCCAAACTCGATTTGGAGTCCAAGAACTCCTTAAACAGATGTTTATTAACATGCTATGAACCCAGAAACACATTCCTTTTATCAAATGGTTCAAGTTACGATTTTTAATTGTTTAAACAAGCTTAAAATCATCAAAAGACAAAGAGGTGTTCATGGTATACTGATGACTCATATTTTATTGCACTTATTTGTTTCTCTTAATTAGTATTTTTAGGATTTATTTGAATAAAATAATGATGTTTTGAGTTAATTTACCAGAATTTTTCAGCTTTACGCTACTTCTGTATTTTTGCCATATCTCGGTCCACAGTTGTCGGATTGACTCCGTTCTTGTTGACTTAACACAGAGGGCTACAATTCTTATGAAAGCTCGAAGCCCAATTCGGACTGGAAGCTTTCAATCAAAATGGTTCCAAGAAGACCATGTTTTGCTGAAGTTTTAGACTTGTAATTAAGTTTTATTTTATTATTTTATTTTGTATTTTTGGGCCGGGCCGATCTAATTAAGCCCAGCCCACATTGATTTCTGACCTAGGTGATATGAAGCACAAGGGAAGGAAAACATTTGGATTATGATGTAATTTTATTGGGGATCAAGACATTTTCTCTGGAGCGTTCTTCGCGTTCTTCATCACTATGCAATTTAATTTGTAATCATGTTTATTCTAGCCATGCTAGGCTAAACCCCCTTTTAATCAACCTAAGGGGAAGGGTCGTTTAGACATCTGCGATCAATCTCTAACCAGATTTATTTCTTTACCCTAACTCAGAACAATATTGTGCGATGGTGGATATTCAATCTGAGGTTCTCGATTGCGATTATGGGTGAAGAATGATCATCAGATTATGATGAATTAACCTCAATTGGAAATAAAATGTTCAATTGGGATTAATCAAACCAGATTTGTGTTCTTTTCCTAACTCAGATCGATATCGTGCGATTGTGGATATTCGATCTGAGGTTCGCGATTGTGATCATGGAAAAGGAATAATCATTTATTGAGTTTCAATATAAGGATGATTCAATTGAGATCAACCGTGAATTTGGTAATTTTTATGCAAAATTTATGAATAACCCTAGGTTGGTTAATTTTAATTACGAAGTTTTAATCCCAGTTTTTATATTCTGTCTTTTATTCAACCGAAATCCAAAACCCCCCTTTTATTTTCTGTTTTCATAAGTGATTTTTACCAATTCAATTTCCTTGAGAGACGACTTAGGGTTTCCACTTTATGCAAATTTTTGAACCCTAATTAAAAATAATTTTAAATTTGCACGAGTTCGACAGCTCGTGTCATATACCTCTAAGCTCCAAAAATCCGAAAATGAGACAGCAAGGAGGTCTCCAATACAGCACCTAGGTTCTGACTTCACCAAAGAACGAAAGTGCCCAACAAGCTTGGACCTTTCATCATCAAAATGGTTCCTTGAAGCACTAAAGGTTGCTTCTTAGACCTTAAAATGCCATGATCATGACCTCCACTCTTCTCACACAAAGAACTCAGCCCCCACAGCCATACACAGTAGCTAGACACTCTCCCAAAGGTCACTCCTTACTCTCACCAAGCACAAGCACACTCACCCTAGGTGTTAAAGAGAAGAATGGTGAGGGAAATGGTCTCAAATTCAAGAAATGGTGAAGGAGAAGGCAATGGGACAGTAACCACTATGCAGCCACCCAAGGGAGTCACGTAGAGGCTGGAGGTTTGTCTAGGGTTTTGTGCAAAATGCACATATATAGCCACTTAAGTCATAACACGCAGTATTAGCCTTAATAGCAACGCAAAAGATCTTGACCCCAAACTTTGGAATCTAGACCTACACATTTTCTAGGATTTGTCATATTTTTATTTTATTTTTCGGAGCACCTTTCCGGTACGCGCTTTTCCATAGCCAGTATCAGTTCTGGCATCAGATTACATTATTTTGACTTGAAACTTGTTTTACAAGTCCTACATAATATTCTAGTAATTATCATGCATTCGTTATAATTTTTCGGGATACTTTTCCGGTACGCATTTATACCGGGTAGCAGAACCGGTATCTGCGCTTTTCTTCCGAAAAGCGACTTTCAGCATTTTTACCCACTCAATATAATTATTCAAGCCCAATAATAATTATTAAGGTCAATTATGGAATCATTCCCTAATTATCATAATTAATTCACTAATTACCTTAATTAGCGGTGCGGGTTCTTACATTCACCCCACCTTTTTAAGGATTTTGTCCTCAAAATTAGAAACATACCTGTCTCGAAAGTTGGGATACTGCCGGAGAAGCTCATCCTCTCGCTCCCATGTGCACTCCTCGGGACTACGCCCAGTCCACTGCACCTTGACCATCGGAATAGTCTTGCTTCTAAGCTGCTTCTCGCCTCGATCAAGAATCTTGAGTGGTCCGACGGGAGTCTTTAGGTTCTCCCGAACCTCCACATCATCCGGTTGCACCACGTGTGAAGGATCTGCTATATACCTCCGAAGCTGAGACACTTGAAACACGTCGTGGATGTTGGCTAAGTTCGGAGGTAAGGCAAGTCGATAGGCAACAGGTCCTACTCTACCAAGGATCTGGTAGGGCCCAATAAACCGCGGGCTCAACTTCCTCACTCCGAGTGCCCGTCCAACACCGGTGACAGGTGAAAGTCTCACAAACACGTGCTCACCCTCACTGAACTCCAGTGGACGATGCTTGACATCGTAGTAGCTCTTCTGGCGATTCTGCGCCTGCTTCAACTTTTCCCTGATCATCTGGATCTGCTGGGTAGTATCTTGGACAAAGTCCTAGCCAAATAGCTCTTTGTCTCCAACCTCAGACCAGCAAGTAGGAGTCCGACACCTCCTACCATACAGCGCCTCGTAGGGTGCCATGCCCAGACTAGCATGAAAACTGTTGTTGTACGAGAATTCTACCAACGGAAGGTACCTATCCCATGCAGAACCCTGCTCCAACATGCAAGCTCTCAACATGTCCTCCAATGTATGGATGGTCCGCTCAGTCTGTCCGTCAGTCTGAGGGTGATAGGCGGTACTCAATCTCAGCTGTGTACCAAAAGCCTCCTGCAGTGCCTCCCAGAACCTAGATGTGAACTTCGGGTCCCTATCACTGATGATACTCTCGGGCACCCCGTGAAGCCTCACAATCTCACGGACGTATAGCTTGGCCAACTACTCTGTAGTGAAGCTCACCTTCACTGGAAGAAAATGGGCAGACTTGGTCAATCTGTCCACAATGACCCAGATAGAGTCGCAACTAGCCTGAGTCTTAGGCAATCCCACTACGAAGTCCATGGAAATACTCTCCCACTTCCACTGTGGAATCTCAAGAGGTTGAAGCTTACCAGACGGTTTCTGGTGCTCAATCTTCACTTTCTGACAAATAAGGCACTTGGACACGTAGACCGCAATGTCCTTCTTCATGCCCGGCCACCAAAAATTTCTTTTTAAGTCCTGGTACATTTTTGTAGCACCAGGGTGGATAGTAAACCGGCGCTTATGAGCCTCTGCCATAACCTCCTCGGTCAATGGCCCTCGAGGAATAACAATCCTCTTCTGGAACAGCAACAAACCATCCTCATTCCAAGACACACCGTCCTGGTTCTTCACATAATCAAGACACTCTCTTTGCACTTGCGCCTCTTTAATCTTTTCCATCAGCTCATTAATCACCTCTGTTGTTTCCATTTCGAGCAGTGCGCCCCCAAACAAGGAGTTCACTCTCAAGTCTCTGAACTTTTCGATCACCTCGTAGTCGCTCATCATCAAGCTGGATAAGCTCACGGATTTCCGACTCAAAGCATCGGCTACCACATTGGCCTTGCCATGATGGTACCTCAGCTCAAAATCGTAGTCCTTCAAGAACACCATCCATCTTCGTTGTCTCATGTTCAACTCCTTCTAGTCAAACAGATACTTCAGGCTCTTGTGGTCACTGAATACAGCAAACTTCATGCCAAACAGGTAATGCCTCCAAATCTTGAAAGCAAAAACAATGGCTGCCAACTCCAAGTCGTGAGTCGGGTAGTTCTCCTCATGAGATTTCAACTGTCTTGAAGCATAAGCAACAGCTTTCCCTTTCTGCATCAACACATAACCCAATCCTTTACCAGAGGCATCGCAATAAAGCTCAAACTGCTCCGCAGGATCGGGAAGGACTAACACAGGAGCAGTAGTCAGTCTCTCCTTCAACTCCTGGAAGCACTCCTCACACTCATGTGTCCACACGAATGGAGTCTCCTTTCGGGTAAGGCGAGTCATCGGTAGCACCATTTTGGAGAATCCCTCTATGAAGTACCCTGCCAAACCCAAGAAGCTTCTCACTTCTGTAACCATCTTGGGCCTCTCCCAATCCATCACGGCCTCAATCTTGTTAGGATCAACCGCAACTCCATCAGCGGAAATCACATGACCCATAAATTTCACCGCCTTGAGCCAAAACTCACATTTTGACGGCTTAGCATATAGCTTTTTCTCTTTCAACACTTGCAAAATAATCTTCAAGTGCTTAGCATGCTCCTCCTCTGTCTTGGAGTAAATCAAGATGTCGTCAATGAAGACGATCACAAACTGATCCAGGTACGGCTGGAAGATCCTGTTCATGTAGTCCATGAACACTGCGGGTGCATTGGTGAGTCCAAACGGGATCACCAAGTACTCATAATGCTCGTACCTCGAGCGAAACGCTTTCTTTGGGACATCCTCCGGCTTTACCCGTATCTGATGGTAACCGGACCAGAGATCAATCTTGGAATATACGCAAGCACCCCTGAGCTGATCCAGCAAATCATCAATGCGTGGAAGGGGATACTTGTTCTTGATTGTCACCTTGTTCAACTGTCTGTAGTCGGTGCACAACCGCATAGTCCCATCCTTCTTTTTCACAAAAATAACTGGTGCTCCCCAAGGAGACACACTCGGCCAAATAAAATCTTTCGTTGAGAGCTCCTCAATATGCTTCTTCAGCTCTGCCAACTCCGGTGGCGACATCCGGTATGGAGCCAATGAAATAGGCCCCACACCAGGCAATAAATCAATGGAGAACTCTATCTCCCTCTGCTGTGGAAACTCAGGAATCTCCTCGGGAAACACCTTGAGGAATTCCCTCACCACAGGAATGCCAGTGAGATCCTCCTGTGTCCCACTCACCAAACCTCCCAACATAACATAGCCAAATGCCCCTGCTCTCAAGGCCCTCTTCGCCTGCAGGACTGAAATGAACGGTGAGGAACTGGCTGTGGACCCACTCGGAGACATCACCACTCTCTTGGCATAGCAATCAATCAATGCACAATTTCTGGACAACCAATCCATGCCCAGAATAATCTCCAAGTTGGCCATCGGCAATCCTATCAGATCTACCGAGAAGTCACGGTCATCCCACTGAAACGCTACATCGCGATGAACAGTGGAGGTCAAACATTTTTCTCCGGTGGCGGTGGTCACCCGCATCGGTGGAGAAAGCACATCACTGGGCAACTCAAGCCCCACAGCAATAGGGGTAGCAACAAAAGAATGTGTTGCCCTAGAATCAAAAAGCACATCAAAAGCTGAACCATCAATTGTAACAGTACCTCTAACCAGGTTCGGAGCTCTGTCCGACTGCTGACGATCAAGTGTGTACACACGCCCCGTAGTAGGTGGCACGGCTGGTGCCCCAGTAGGAACCATCTGTAAAGGCACTGCCTGCACTGCAGCAACTCTCGCCGTCGGGCAATCTCTGGAATAGTGGCCCTCCTTGCCACACTGGAAGCATATCAGCTGGTCTGTAGCACACAGCCCAAAATGTGACTTCCCGCATCCCGAGCATCTGGGAGTAGGAGATCTCGCTGTGTTCCCCTGAGTAGAAGTCTTCTTAAACTGGTTTGGCGCTTGCTTAGCCTCCAACTGTTTGCCCTTGCCCTTGTTTCCAAACTTCCTGTCTCTCCAGGAAGCAGAACCACCAGTACCCTGTGGCACCTCAATCTTGGCCTTCTTGGCCTGACTCGCACTGCAGTAGTCCTCAATGTCACGGCACTGCTGTACCAAATTCCTGAAGTCTCTCGAAACAGAACCAGCAAGATGTCCATCAATGACCTTATTAAGTCCCCTCCGGAACTTAGCAACTAGAAAGATGGGAGTCGGCCTCGCCATACGGAAATGAGCAAACTTGACTAGCTCATTAAACTTGGCCAGGTACTCGTCCACAGACAACGAGCCCTGAGCCAATATGTCGAACTCTCCCTGCTTCCTCTCCATGAGCATCATAAGGAAAGTACTGACCCAGAAAGCAGTCCTCAAAGAACAGCCATGTCATCACATGCCCCTGCATCTCGAACACATGAGAGGTGTTCGTCCACCACTCATGGGCATCGCCCTCCAGCATGTATGTGGCGAACATCAGCTTCTGCGGGTCGGTGCACTGCATCACCCTAAATATCTTGTCCAGGGCCTGAAGCCATCTAGCAGCAGCAATGGGGTAGTAGGACCCATCGAAAGTAGGTGGCTTATGCTTGCGGAAAGCATTCAGCCGGCGGTCGATCTCGTCTCGATCCTCAGCAAATACGGGAATGGCTTGCAGAGCCCCCGTCAAATGGCTACCCTCACCCATCTGACTCTGGGTGTCCTCCTGTTGACTAGGTGGAGGTGGAAGCGGTGGTGGAGGTGGTGGAGGACACTGGGCAGCAGCAGGACCAGCCCTCAACTCCTCCAGCATGACCCTCGTCATAATCATGTTGGTCATCCGGTTCTCCTCCAGAACCTCAGCAGTGGCTCGCCGGTTCGCCTCTCTGATAGCGTCCAGCATCGCCTGGTTTGCCAACCTCGTGGCCTCCTGGTCGGCTAGTCGGGCCGCCTGCATCTCAGCTAATGCAGCCAGGATAGGATCCGGTTGATCCTCGCTCGTACTAGGGTTCCTCCTTGGTGGCACCATGACTCTTGCACAAGTTACACAAAGAATGAGTTGATCAGGCCCACGCCATGTGGTCACATATGCATTATCATAATACACACCAATCAGAGAGAACACAAAGTAGACACGCAACGAAACATCCTAATTTATTGCAATACATACAGGCTTTTCCCTAGAAAGTGCTCTGATACCATAAAATGTAACAGCCCGTGTTGACCCGGATTGTTAACATACTATCGTATTAAGCCATGCTTAATTAAAATGCGGAATAACTTTTTCTTTAATTCAATTATGACGTGATTAACCTTAGCCATCTTGGTTACTTAATCAATTTCATAAAATACTGCCTGTATGTAAATTGCAAGACAACTAACTGAAATACCTCGTGTATAATAGATAAGTGAGTATCTAAGTCACAAGACTACAACACATAGCCTGGACCAAAATACTGATACATTAATACAACTTTAGCTAAAAAGACAATAACAATCCATGTGGCATGGAAAAACCCCATGCTCACCAAATAAGGCACAATGCCCAACAACATTCTCAATATAATCATAACTGAAAACATAAACAGCAGTCAATTAACCAGCAACCATCATGTCAGCAAAGCACAGATAAATCTAACTCAGCTCTGGCCTCCTGCCACCTGAGCCCTCAACATTACCTGAACCTGAAATAAGCGTCCCCAAACGTGGGGTGAGATCTCTAAACAAGAAATCTCAGTAAGGCAAGGGGTCCTCAAGGATCTTCCACCCCAAGCTCACTTACATGTGTAATATAAGTTCAAAAACAGTATTTACAATATAAGTTCCAAAACTATGCAGTGCAACAGATATTCATGCCATGTGTGTTTATACAATCTACTGGCCAGAGAGGTGTATAAACAAGCTTAAAATGAGACAAAGAGGTGTATCAAATGGTTCAAGTTACGATTTTTAATTGTTTAAACAAGCTTAAAATCATCAAAAGACAAAGAGGTGTTCATGGTATACCTCTAAGCTCCAAAAATCCAAAAATGAGACAGCAAGGAGGTCTCCAATACAGCACATAGGTTCTGACTTCACCAAAGAACGAAAATGCCCAACAAGCTTGGACCTTTCATCATCAAAATGGTTCCTTGAAGCACTAAAGGTTGCTTCTTGGACCTTAAAATGCCATGATCATGACCTCCACTCTTCTCACACAAAGAACTCAGCCCCCACAGCCATACACAGTAGCTAGACACTCTCCCAAAGGTCACTCCTTACTCTCACCAAGCACAAGCACACTCACCCTAGGTGTTAAAGAGAAGAATGGTGAGGGAAATGGTCTCAAATTCAAGAAATGGTGAAGGAGAAGGCAATGGGACAGTAACCACTATGCAGCCACCCAAGGGAGTCACGTAGAGGCTGGAGGTTTGTCTAGGGTTTTGTGCAAAATGCACATATATAGCCACTTAAGTCATAACACGTAGTATTAGCCTTAATAGCAACGCAAAAGATCTTGACCCCAAACTTTGGAATCTAGACCTACACATTTTTCTAGGATTTGTCATATTTTTATTTTATTTTTTGGAGCACCTTTCCGGTACGCGCTTTTCCATAGCCAGTATCAGTTCTGGCATCAGATTACATTATTTTGACTTGAAACTTGTTTTACAAGTCCTACATAATATTCTAGTAATTATCATGCATTCGTTATAATTTTCTGGGATACTTTTCCGGTACGCATTTGTACCGGGTAGCAGAACCGGTATCTGCGCTTTTCTTCCGAAAAGCGACTTTCAGCATTTTTACCCACTCAATATAATTATTCAAGCCCAATAATAATTATTAAGGTCAATTATGGAATCATTCCCTAATTATCATAATTAATTCACTAATTACCTTAATTAGCGGGGCGGGTTCTTACATTCACCCCACCTTTTTAAGGATTTTGTCCTCAAAATTAGAAACATACCTGTCTCGAAAGTCGGGATACTGCCGGAGAAGCTCATCCTCTCGCTCCCATGTGCACTCCTCGGGACTATGCCCAGTCCACTGCACCTTGATCATCGGAATAGTCTTGCTTCTAAGCTGCTTCTCGCCTCGATCAAGAATCTTGAGTGGTCCGACGGAAGTCTTTAGGTTCTCCCGAACCTCCACATCATCCGGTTGCACCACGTGCGAAGGATCTGCTATATACCTCCGAAGCTGAGACACGTGAAACACGTCGTGGATGTTGGCTAAGTTCGGAGGTAAGGCAAGTCGATAGGCAACAGGTCCTACTCTACCAAGGATCTGGTAGGGCCCAATAAACTGCGGGCTCAACTTCCTCACTCCGAGTGCCCGTCCAACACTGGTGACAGGTGAAAGTCTCACAAACACGTGCTCACCCTCACTGAACTCCAGTGGACGATGCTTGACATCGTAGTAGCTCTTCTGGCGATTCTGCGCCTGCTTCAACTTTTCCCTGATCATCTGGATCTGCTGGGTAGTATCTTGGACAAATTCCAAGCCAAATAGCTCTTTGTCTCCAACCTCGGACCAGCAAGTAGGAGTCCGACACCTCCTATCGTACAGCGCCTCATAGGGTGCCATGCCCAGACTAGCATGAAAACTGTTGTTGTACGAGAATTCTACCAACGGAAGGTACCTATCCCATGCAGAACCCTGTTCCGACGTGCAAGCTCTCAACATGTCCTCCGATGTCTGGATGGTCCGCTCAGTCTGTCCGTCAGTCTGAGGATGATAGGCGGTACTCAATCTCAACTGTATACCAAAAGCCTCCTGCAGTGACTCCCAGAACCGAGATGTGAACTTTGGGTCCCTATCACTGATGATACTCTCGGGCACCCCGTGAAGCCTCACAATCTCGCTGACATATAGCTTGGCCAACTGCTCTGTAGTGAAGCTCACCTTCACTGGAAGAAAATGGGCAGACTTGGTCAATCTGTCCATAATGACCCAGATAGAGTCACAACCAGCCTGAGTCTTCGGCAATCCCACCACGAAGTCCATGGAAATACTCTCCCACTTCCACTGTGGAATCTCAAGAGGTTGAAGTTTACCAGACGGTTTCTGGTGCTCAATCTTCACTTTCTGACATATAAGGCACTCTCTTTGCACTTGCGCCTCTTTAATCTTTTCCTTCAGCTCATTAATCACTTTTGTTATTTCCAACTCAAGTAGTGCGCCCCCAAACAAGGAGTTCACTCTCAACTCTCTAAACTTTCCGATCACCCCATAGTCGCTCATCATCAAGCTGGATAAGCTCATGGATTTCCGACTCAAAGCATCGGCTACCACATTGGCCTTGCCGGGATGATACCTCAACTCAAAGTCGTAGTCTTTCAAGAACTCCATCCATCTCCGCTGTCTCATGTTCAACTCCTTCTGGTCAAACAGATATTTCAGACTCTTGTGGTCAATGAATACAGCAAACTTCATGCCAAACAGGTAATGCCTCCAAATCTTGAAAGCAAAAACAATAGCTTCCAACTCCAAGTCGTGAGTCGGGTAGTTCTCCTCATGAGGTTTCAACTGTCTTGAAGCATAAGCAACAACTTTTCCTTTCTGCATCAACACACAGCCTAACCCCTTTCCTGAGGCATCGCAATATAACTCAAACTGCTCCGCAGGATCGGGAAGGACTAACACAGGAGCAGTAGTCAGTCTCTCCTTCAACTCATGGAAACACTCCTCACACTCATGTGTCCACACGAATGGAGTCTCCTTTCGGGTAAGGCGAGTCATCGGTAGCACCATCTTGGAGAATCCCTCTATGAACCTCCTGTAGTACCCTGCCAAACCTAAGAAGCTTCTCACTTCTGTAACCGTCTCGGGCCTCTCCCAATCCATCACGGCCTCAATCTTGTTAGGATCAACTGCAACTCCATCAGCAGAAATCACATGACCCAGAAATTTCACCGCCTTGAGCCAATACTCACATTTTGACGGCTTAGCATATAGCTTTTTCTCTTTCAACACTTGCAAAACAATCTTCAAGTGCTTAGCACGCTCCTCCTCTGTCTTGGAGTAATTCAAGATGTCGTCAATGAAGACGATCACAAACTGATCCAGGTACGGCTGGAAGATCCTGTTCATGTAGTCCATGAACACTGCGGGTGCATTGGTGAGTCCAAACGGGATCACCAAGTACTCATAATGCTCATACCTCGAGCGAAACGTTGTCTTTGGGACATCCTCCGGCTTTACCCGTATCTGATGGTAACCGGACCGGAGATCAATCTTGGAATATACGCAAGCACCCCTGAACTGATCCAGCAAATCATCAATGCGTGGAAGGGGATACTTGTTCTTGATTGTCACCTTGTTCAACTGTCTGTAGTCGGTGCACAATCGCATATTCCCATCTTTCTTTTTCACAAAAATGACCGGTGCTCCCCAAGGAGACACACTCGGCCGAATGAAATCTTTCACTGAAAGCTCCTCAATATGCTTCTTCAGCTCTGCCAACTCCGGCGGCGACATCCGGTATGGAGCCCATGAAATAGGCCCCACACCAGGCAATAAATCAATGGAGAACTCTATCTCCCTCTGCGGTGGAAACTCAGGAATCTCCTCGGGAAACACCTTGAGGAATTCCCTCACCACAGGAATGCCAGTGAGATCCTCCTGTGTCCCACTCACCAAACCTCCCAACATAACATAGCCAAATGCCCCCGCTCTCAAGGCCCTCCTCGCCTGCAGGACTGAAATGAACGGTGAGGAACTGGCTGTGGACTCACCCTGAGACATCACCACTCTCTTGGCACAACAATCAATCAATGCACAGTTTCTGGAGTCATAATCAATCAATGATCAGGCCCACACTATATAGTCACACATGCATCATCATAATACACACCAATCAGAGAGAACACAAAGTAGACACGCAACGAAACATCCTAGGTTATTGCAATACATACAGGCTTTTCCCTAGAAAGTGCTCTGATACCATAAAATGTAACAGCCCGTGTTAACCCGGATTGTTAACATACTATCGTATTAAGCCACGCTTAATTAAAATGCGGAATAACATTTTCTTTAATTCAATTATGACATCATTAACCTTAGCCATCTTGGTTACTTAATCAATTTCATAAAATACTGCATGTATGTAAATTGCAAGACAACTAACTGAAATACCTCGTGTATAATAGATAAGTGAGTATCTAAGTCACAAGACTACAACACATAGCCTGGACCAAAATCATGATACATTAATACAACTTTAGCTAAAAAGACAATAACAATCCATGTGGCATGGACAAACCCCATGCTCACCAAATAAGGCACAATGCCCAACAACAGTCTCAATATAATCATAACTGAAAACATAAACAACAGTCAATTAACCAGCAACCATCATGTCAGCAAAGCACAGATAAATCTAACTCAGCTCTGGCCTTCTGCCACCTAAGCCCTCAACATTACCTGAACCTGAAATAAGCGTCCCCAAACGTGGGGTGAGATCTCTAAACAAGAAATCTCAGTAAGGCAAGGGGTCCTCAAGGATCTTCCACCCCAAGCTCACTTACATGTGTAATATAAGTTCAAAAACAGTATTTACAATATAAGTTCCAAAACTATGCAGTGCAACAGATATTC
Organism: Gastrolobium villosum; assembly: GCA_032173675.1. Lineage (NCBI taxonomy): Eukaryota > Viridiplantae > Streptophyta > Magnoliopsida > Fabales > Fabaceae > Gastrolobium > Gastrolobium villosum. Next base: position 15,360 of record JAVKPL010004187.1, read on the forward strand.
ATGCCATGTGTGTTTATACAATCAACTGGCCAGAGAAATGTAGGAATACGTCTATACCCACATAAGTACAAGGAACACCGCTTGCACCTCACCCACAGCCTCACCATCTTGTATGTACCACATACTCAGGCTTACCGTATAGGTGGACATCACATGCATATCATAAAAGCACATTGCATATAACAGCTCAACAGCATTTCCAAAACATCAAAGCATGTAACACAACATGCATAAACCACATCCCCATGGGACATGGTGGAACCACAACATGGCTAAACTGAGGACACGAAAGCTTACCTTGCAAGCTAGCTATCCAAGCCAAGAGTCCGCACAAACTCAAAGTCCAAACACAGTAGAATCACAATCTATTTTAGACCAATAATTATATCAATATTCATATTCTAATATTTACAAATTTAAAATAGACATCTTGAGGTTTCCAACGATATACTTTATGTCTCAATCGGAGTTGTATAACTCCGGTTATGTTTTATGCAAGGTTCTTACAACAAGCTGAATTTCCAGCAATGGGGGTCGCGACTTCAAACATAAACACAGAGAAATACACTTATCCAATGGATCTGAAAATTTACAGGGTTGTAGCCCTATGTGTTAGCTTCACATAGGTCCAAACCTCACTCAATTTAGAGCTCTGTAGCTCGAGATATCGCAATTTTACTAAACTAGGTCGCTGCTGTCTCGCGAAGTATTTGATTTCTGCATTTTCCCAGAAAAGTATTCGAATACTGCCCCTTCTCAACTTCATCCAAACAGCTGGTGTTTATTACATACTTTTGAGATAACTTGTAAATCGTTTGGGTTCACATACTCTTTTCGGATTTTCTTTTGTTTATTCGCTGTATTTCAAAATGCTATCAATAAAGGAAGTACTCGTCATAGTTGGGTTTCCTTAAAAGCCCATCCTGGATTTCGCTGGAGCACTATATACGAGGACAATTGGAAGAACTTCAAGGAAGATTACTTCAAGATTTGTGTACCTGAAGCTCTTCCGGCTACATCATCTGCTTCTTCTTCTTCTTCTCAATCTACCACTCCTTCTGCCTTCTTTCTGGATCAGGACGAAGCTCCTCGATTCCCTCTTAGTTGGAATCAACATTGATGTGCCTCTGGAAAGTGTGATTTTTCTGTGTTAAAATTGTCAAGAATTGAGTCATACGAGAACAATTTAAATACATATTTGCTAATTATGTTGATTCTTTGTATGTCAATAATATTCACCTTTTAGTTGTATTTTTACAGGAAAAATAAGTGAAGAATTATAAAAAGTCTGTTAATGCAATTCTACACGGGTGCAGTGCACTACAAGTCCCATAAGCATGGCGCGGACAGGCACCAAACTGGCGCGAACCCGCACCGGTTTACGAACTTTGCAGCGAATGCACCAAAGTGGCGCTAAGTAGCACCAAAGTGGCGCCACCTAGCGCCATAACACAGAACCTTGGCGCTGTCTAGCGCCCAAGAAGCACCAAAATGGCGCAAACTAGCGCCAAATGACAAGCAAAAATGGCGCCTAGTAGCGCCCAAATGCAAGGGAAAATGGCGTTACTAGGCGCCCAAAGTGAGAGAAGGAGTGGCGCCCCTATGGTGCCTACTGGCATCGTGTTACGAACTTTGAGTCCCGACTTTTCAGATCAGGCAGTGGCGTGGCACAAACTTGTGCGAACCCGGCGCCAACTGGCGCCGGTTTGCGGGACAGATCTACCGTGTTTCTAAGGGGAACTTTTGGAAAGAAAATAAAACATTATAAAAGTACCTTTTATGCGATTAGGTCAGTACATTCAGAGACACAGACAGAAATTGGAAGAGGCGGATCTGGAGAGACTGGAGGGAGGAGCTCTGTGGCGTTCTTCGTTCTTCATCTCGTTCTCATATTTCTTTATCTTTTACTTTAAGTTTATGTTGAATTTTAGATCAGCAATCATGATGTTGATTGGCTAGATCTCTTTATTGTAGTCAGGATCACGATCCATATGTGAACCCTTGATACGAAGGATTGATTTGTAGTTTTTAATTTATATAATTATCTTTATCTTTACTCTGTGCGAATTTGATATTCCCTTTGTTAGAATTGATCGATATGATAGTTGGGGATATTCTGAGGATCAAAACCCTAGATAGGAATATTAGGGTTTTGATCTCGAAAGGGGGTAAGATAAAGATTTGTATGCGTGCTAGGAATAGACGTGTATATGATTGCAGATGCTTAAATTATCGCGCCATTGCTTGATTCCATGAGAAACTTTGCAAGGAATTGGGGTTCCTCATGGGATTAAAGGGTTAACCCTGCAAGGAATTGAGGGTTAACCATTAAATCTTTTTAGATGATAATTTATCTGAGTGATTATATAAATAATTATTGTAAATCAATCCGGAGTAAAAAGCGGGGATCATTTGGTGAATGAATCCTGCCTACAATGCTTTTCTCATCTTCTTTACAAATCAATTTTCATTTTTATTGTTTTATTCTTCAATATAAAAATACAAAAACAAGTCTTTTATTTTTTAAATTCAATTTTCATCAAATTGATAATATTTGTCAAAACCCTATTTGAAAACTTCCATTCTTTAAGAAAAAGTTTAATTGATATTAGATCCTAATCCCTATGGAGACGAACTTTATTTATCACTTTATTACTTGTGCGATCGGTATACTTGTCGTAGAGCATCAAGTTTTTGGCACCGTTGCCGGGGATTGCCGTTTCTTATATCATATAATCTTGATCTTTAAGATTGGATTTGTGCATATTTGTGAATATTTTTATTTTCTTTATTTATTTTATTTTTTATTTTTATTTTTATTTTTATTTGAACAGTGTTACTGATCTCTTTTCTGAGTTGTATGTGAGGTTCAATCCCAGAATTTCCACTTAATTTGGAAATCACTAGAGCAGAAAAGAGGAACAGAAAACTTGCTCGGAAGAAGCTTGCATTCAACGAGTTAGGAATTCTGTTCGAAGAAGTACAAACAATGGCTGGAAACAATAATGAAGTGGACAATCCGCTCAAGGATACAATTCTTACACCAGCATTCAACAGACCAAATTCAAGCATTGTTCATCCAGAAGTGGGTAACAACCATTTGGGAGCTCAAGTCTGCCAATATTCAGTTGGTAGAGCGTGCTCAGTTTGGTGGAGAGGTTGATGAAGACCCTCACAGGTTCATTGACAGATTTCTGATGATCTGTGACTCCATTAAACACCCCCAGGTGTCCAATGATGCAGTTAGGCTGAGACTGTTTCCCTTTGCTCTTAAAGGGAAAGCTTTGAATTGGTTGGAAAGGCAACCAGCAAGAAGTATTCCATCATGGGAGAGTCTATCAAACAAATTCTTTGTTGAGTTCTTTTCCATGGAAAGATTTAATCAGATGGTGAATGATATCACCAATTTCACTCAGGCTAAGGGTGAAACTATGTGTGCAGCCTGGAACCGTTTCAAGGATCTAATGAGGAGATGTCCTCATTACCCCATGACCAATGGTGATCAAGTCCGAATTTTTTTTAATGGGTGTAAACCTGAAGTTCGGATGGTGCTAAATGGTGCAGCAGGTGGTAGCATCAAATCCTTGAGAGCTAATGAAACTCTGGAGCTGATAGAAAGAATGGCTGCCAATGAAAATGAAGGTTTGACAGCCAAGCCTAAGAGAGGTATTCTACACCTGCATAACAATGATGCGGTTCTGGCTGAGAATAAATTATTAGCACAACAGCTAGCAAATTTGACCTCAAGGCTAGACAAGATGCAATTTTCCACTATCCAAACCGCAGCTGTGGTTTGTGAATATTGCAAGGGTGAGCATGAATCCAATGAATGCTCATCTTTATTATCTTCTGACTCTCCTCTGTTAGCATATGGGTGTCCTAGAGACAATCTTTTGATTAAATAAAGGACACTAGATGTAGAACTTTGTGTGTCGCAAATAAATGAAATCACTATTTATTCAGTTTCATATTGTGTCTCGATATTACTGTTAATATTATATGAACGAACTGGATAAACCCCTTGGAATAGAACAGGTATCTCTTGAGTATCTGTGATAAGATCACGATCATGAGGATTCAAGGATATTGCATGTCAATTCCTAATTATATGTTCCTAGTCTAGAGACAATGAGTTTGGGGATCAGTGATCTCGAGTAAGACTAGTACGACTTATCTACTTGTATATGGATACAAGGTAAAGACCTCATGAGCTGCAGATATGGAGATATCTTAGCTAAAGTCGTGGGTGGACCTATAGAGTATAGCTCGCACTGAACAGACCCAAAAGAGACTCTATGAGGAAATCTCACAGATAGTGTCATTAGAGTAATCTCTTTATGTTTGGGTATGTCTTTCCTTAGACCAGAAGTTATTACCTAGACTGTGTTCTTGAAGGCATGTTTTGATTGTATGCCTCGTCTGCCTGAAACATGGAGACTCATAGGTATACTGTTGGGCGTGTCCTTAAAGGGCATAGGGCTAGGGTAATAAGCTGAAGGAATTCGTCAAATCTCTGTAAGAGATTAGGTTATCTGTAAACCGGAGAAATCGGGATGACATTTACAGGGACTCGGGAATCTATGCATAGTAAAAGAGATCATGGGATGATCTGCTTTTAGAGTCAGTAAATTGAAGATTCCCTATTTCGAATAAAGCTTACCCTAAACCGCAGGGGTTGATACATTTCCTTACCCTAGGTTAATGGGAAGATAACCGAGACGAAGGGAAATACATACGGTAACCAAATATGTGCAATAGGATGATCAAGTCATTAATTTGACTAGTTCTGGGGCAACAAAGCATTGCTAGTGCTCTGTGTTGTCATTAATTGGGTTGTGGGCTTGTTGGGCCCAAGCCCAGTTATGTCAGAAGCTAAGTTGGACCTAATGGGTCACACACTAACACCTTGTAGTCATGATGGACTAGCTTTAAAAGTATTGGGCCTAATAATGGTTGTTAGCCCAAGAAGCTGTTTGGAAGCCCACCTAAATAGGTGGTGGTGCATGGAGCTTAGTAATGGGCTTGGATAGTCCAAGCCATTACTAATTAATTTAATTAGTTAAATTAATAATCAAATATTTGAATTTCGAATTTTGAATTTGAATTTTGAATTTTGAAATTTGAATTTGGAATTTGAATTTTGAGATTCGAATTTTGAATTTGAAATTTGATATTTGATATTTGAATTTTGAAATTTGACTTTGGAATTTGAATTTTGAAATTCGAATTTTGAATTTGAAATTTTGAATTTTGAATTTCGAATTTTGATGTTTGAACATCTGAATTCAAGTGTTTGAATTCAAATTTGAATTGGCTTTGAAAAGATGTTTCATAACAAAAGGATAAGAGAGGATCTTATTGGAACATATTCCTTGGATCAAGAAGCATCTTTGGAGCACATTCTTGGGCTGTTTGGGGCGCACACTTAGGTGATAAGAATGTCATCTTATCACTTAAAACAAAGCTCCATTCAGATTTGGTGGTTGAAGGGATCAGTTGGCTAGTTGATTCAAATTTTGAATGCAACTACTCAATATATTTGGACCCCTTTTAAGGGCTGAATTATGCGCATGAAAAGTATACTATATGATAGTTTATGAATTTAAGTTTAAATTATTTTGAACTTAGTTTCATGAGGATAAGATTGGAGGTTGTTGGCAAAATTGGTTTTGCAACAGCTCCACCTTACCCTCCTCTGATTCATGCGCAACTTTCAAAGGATTTTGAAAGTTGGTTTTCATTTTGAATGATTTAATTCTCTCCTCCTCTCCAAGGTGTGCGCATAACACTTGTTCCTCTCCTTAGGGTTTTGTGAGAAAACCTAGCCTACTCTCCTTCATCTTATGCACCATTCTACAGGGTAGTTCACTACACCTTTCCAAACAGAATACCTAGCCTCCACCTTCACCACTTGTGCGCATAGCAAGCCTCACTGTGGTGTTCATCTGGTGACTTTCAAGAAGGAGTTCTTGCATCATTGACGAACGGTGGTGTGGATCACCATTAGAGGGTTTGAACCCTTCAAGCCTAACATCTGATCTCCCTGACTGATCAGGCCAAAAATAAGGTAACATCATGTTGTCTTAAAGCATGAACCTATGTGTGCATGTATGTTTCCGGTAAAAA